>APFE030616128.1:70565-81718 GCA_000404065.3 Pinus taeda | reverse complement strand
ATATATTAAAAAGGAAAATATATATATACCCTGACGTCCTCCCGTCCCTCCTAAATTTCCCTAAAATTTGAGGGTACCCCCACACGTCCCCCTTGTGCGTCTCCCTGCACCCGCGTCTTCCCGTCCCGAAGGCTTGGTGGAACATTGTCTTCTACAATTGCTTGGTGTCTTAGCATGTGGAAGTCATTATTTGCCTCTTCTAGTGATTAATGTCTTCTCTCCTAAGTTTAACTTAAAAAAACTACAACAATCAATGTCAATTAATTATTGTGGCCTATTGGGTTATATTCTAAGGATAAATAATTTAGTTATTTAGGCGTCTTAAATAATCTCAACTGTTGATCTTCGAGATGTTTCTGGAAGGAAGATTCAAGATGTTTCTAGAAGGAATCTTCAAGATATTTCTACAAGGAAGATTCAAGATGTTTCTAGAAGGAATCTTCAATATGTTTCTAGAGGGGAGATTGAGGTTAGAGATTTGGACTCAATGAAGATTATAAATGCAGGCTAGCAATGGATGTGAAGACACAATGAAGAGCACAAGTGTGTGAGCAATCGTCACAAGAGAGAGAGCAATTCTCTCTGCAGTGCGAATGGCTTAGTGACTGGTGCCCAAAGGAGGAGGAGTGCAAGTGGGTTTGAGTGAATTCGGGATGGCCAAGTTGGAGGAGATTACAGGGCCAAGTTTTCGGAAGGAGATCGAGTTTGTCTGGAGGAGGCCGAGTTGTTGGAGTATTCAGTTTTTCATGACAAATTAAAGCACATTGAGATCAAATATCACTTCATCTGAGATGCTGTAGAGAGGAGCAATGAAGATCTAGTACATATCCATAGATGAGCGGATTGCAAACATTCTCACCAAGCCTCTATCTAGAGCAAAGTTTGTATATTTTAGAGACAAGCTTGGCATGATGCAGAATGTCTCCCTCATTGAGAGAGCACTGATGTCTTTGCAAGATCAGGCAAACCATCTCCTGAGAAGCCATGCTGATTTGGATGGGTCATGCTGATTTGACTAGGGGAGATGGATACATTCACTTGAGAAGCCATGAGGACATTGGCTAGGTCATGTTGATTTGACTAGGGGTGAATGGCCAATGGCAATTGCAGGATTGGACAGATCCTCTCTTGAGAAGCCATGAAGGACTATGGCTGGGTCATGCTAATTTGAACACTTTTGTTGGGCCATGCTAATTTGGCTAGGGTAAATGGCTGAGGATACTCACATTTCCTACTCCAGGATAGAGTCATCTATAGACGTGCATGTGAAAAAACACTACGTCAACATAGCAAGCTCATGAACTTTCCTCGTGGAGGAGAAATTTTAGCTAAGGAGAAATTTGTTTGTAGCCAAGGAGAATACCTCCCTCGCTAAGAGGGAGTATTGATTTTTTGTAGCATTGGTAGGTATTCCCATATGACCTAGAAAAATTAAGTAAATTTATTATCTGAGGTCTCCAAGTTGGCCTAAAAAGTCAAGTCGACTCGGGGTGAAAGAGTGTGTCCCTTGGGTTATTTTACCCCCATTCGACAAGTATATATAAGATGTGACATCTCATTTTCTCAACCAAGCAAGAGCAATTTATCTTTTCTCTTTTCATCATCTTATCTCTCTTGCATAGCCGCACATGTGAGAAGTAGGAAGTACGCATGAGTAGTTTGAAGTCTGCATGAGAAGAAGGAAGGTTGTAGGGGCTGTAGGGAGGTCGCAGGAAGGCTATAAGAGCCATAGGAAGTCCACAAGAGCCGCATGAAGGACATGAGAGCTTGCTGGCTATAGGTGAAACAAGGCTTAAGAAGGGCTAAAAGTGCTGACCTCAAAGGATAGCAGGTTGGCCAGGTTTGACTGGTATTTTGACTTGAATATTGACATAGATTTCTAGACAAATTACTGATTTGTAGACCTTGTTGAAGAATAATTTCTCCTAAAGAAAAGTTGCTGGGTTTTCTCCCAAGGTCGAGTTTCCTGTTGAGTATGTTGTCATTGATGTCAAAGAAGGTGTAGGATATCATCATTGATGTCCTCGATATGCTAGAATGAATGGATGAGATGATGCATTTATGAAACCATAGCTCTAGGGTTTGGATCCCTTGGGAAGATGATCATACCCTGCACTTGTCTCGCACTTATTGATCATATTCGTGATGATTCTTGGCATGGGATCCCTTCAGGTTGATAGCCCTCGTCAAACCATTTCTGTTGATATGTGGAGCGCTTCATGGGCCCTCACGGTTTGAGAGATATGCCCAATCAAAGATGCTAGCTCCATATCGTGGTCAATAGCGCAAATAAATGGATGATGTGCCAGTCAAGTAATTTTATGGCAAAAGGTTGGTGTAGCGCTTCAAAATTAAATAAGAGGGTTGTTATGAAAGGTTTCACAATTTATTAAAGTTGTTGTGGAGGGATTTCAAAACTTATTCTAAAATTAAATAAGACTACAAGTTGGCCCTAATGTATGACTCTAAATTTTTAAATTTAAATTTTAGTCTCCCCTCCATTAGGTTGGCTCCTAGAAGCCTCGTTTACCTCTATAAAAGGATGGCTCGTTCTCCTTCAATTTATGCATGAAGAGGTCTTTTGAAATATCATCTTTGGCCCTGTGTTCCATTGACAGATCAAATGTGGAAGCAGGGTTTTGGTCCTTGGACTTGTGGTTTTTGGGTTAAGGTTTATTCTTCTTCTGCCCAGGGTTTTGCTGGGTTATCTTGTTCAAGTTTTGCGTTTGAATTTTGAGTGTTAAACTTTGCGTACCAGCCTTCTGTCTCGGCCTCCTGAGCCTGTTGTGTTGAACTTTTTGTAAAGGTCGAAGTTTCTGAGTTTGTGAAGGCATTTTGGAGGAGGATTTCACTGTGTCTAATGCTGATCCAATACTCTGAAACCTCCTGCGGCAAGAAGACAGTCGAAGCTTATTCTGAAGTTCGTGTGTGAGTTATGGCTCATTTCTGGGTTTAAGGGTTTCGTTTGGTGTGTCAAATCTTTGCAGGTGGTCTTCATTTTCTTGTGTGCTCTGTTGCCAGGACTAGTGACATTTGCACTGTACTCAGGATAGGTAATACCAAGATTTAGACTAGGGTGAAAATTGCAGTGCAGTAAAGAGATAATCCTCGATCCAAAATTCAGAACAGTGTGGCCTTGCTGTCTATTTCTCTGCAGCCTTGGCTATTCTCCTTGGAAGGTCTTCTTGTCTCGCATATGTGAAATCTAGGCTAAGTCTTGAAGAATGTCCATGACACATTATCTCTGTGTTTTCGCTGATTGAAGAAAGGTCTTGTGGACTGATTATGGCATTAATTTTCATTCGTTTTGATGAATGGATCTTCGCTGAGCAAGGTTTCTGTGCACAGGATTTTGGTCCCCTAGAGGAAACATCTTTAAAATACAGATCATATCATTATGATCACTTACAGGTGTATTAGTCCCTTGTCTTTATTCATTAATTACTAAGATACGTGCCCTAGTTCGTTTGGCTGGTTTGAGATTAGGAGGACTGTAGTTAACGTACTTTCTCTTGAGTAATTAAATGTTCTGAAGCTTTCTACAGTCACATGAAACTAAATTTGAAGCACACTTGGTCATTGGAGGACAAATTCACCTCAATAACAGGCCCAAATTCATTGACATCATAAGACCGATTTGCTGAAGCAAGACCTGATCTTCTAAAGCAGTGCAACTGTATGAAATAATCCTGTAGCCGATCTCAAAGATTTTTGAACTCATTGTTGTGAATTTCCTGAGGCCACACTCCTGTAGCAAATGTGTATTTTCTGAAGCAAGTCTCACTTACACGAGGCCATGTTTTTTGCCCTTAACAAATGATGATATTGAGATCTATGGCCTAAGTCAGAGCCTTCCCATGGGAGACAATTCTTGAGGTGGACTTCATACCATAATTGTAGGGCAAGATTCAGTGTATTGAGGCTGCTCCTGAACCAGCTCTATCTTCTCTGTTGCATGCACCGGACAGTGGTTCAACAACATAACACGTGGATCTAGATAGCATGTGAATGGACGGTACAAACACATGGAACAGTGAAAGAGCACACCTGTAGCTAGAATGAAATGGCAGAGTTTGAGCGATGGAGTGTTGATGACAGAGATTAGAGTAGTGCGTTGTGGAAATTGATTGGCTTAGACACAGATGCTGCCTGTGCGTGAGAGTCATAGATCAGAATAATGCTCATGACATAGATTAGAGTGACCTGTACTAGAAATAACAGAGAATATGAATAGAGTAATATGTTTGGAGTATTTATGCTAAGGCCGAAGACAACGTTGTGATAGTATCATAGTACACATGATTTGAGATATGACTGAGATATAACTATTCATCACAAAATTCCAGTGTTCAGAAGATTCCACAAAAGGTTAATTTAGGATGGTCAGATCCTTCCTTCGTGCGACAATGTTATATGTCACTCCAAGGATCATATCAACTTGTATCGACAAAGATGACTGTCCCGAGACGAGAAGACATTCACAGCAGAAAAAGAGATCAAGTCCATTCATCAACAAGCTGTGAGGGCAAATCTTTATGAAGGGGAAGGCAATGTTATGAACATAATTTATGTAAAAATAATAAAAATAGATAATAAATAATAATCATAATAATATTTAATTAAATAATAATTAGTTAAACAAAGAGGCATGTCTCTACAGACATGCTTATTTGTGAAAGGGTACTTCCTTGGCTATATATACATGACCCTCATTTTCATTGTATCATCATTTCTAATCATACATTTTATATATAATAATATTTGTATCCTCAATGGATATTTTCATATTTCAAGTCTTCTGGAGTGTTTAACAGGAAGTATGGACTTTGTTTGTTTTAGAAAGTATGTTCCAACCAATGATATTCTTACCCTAGATAAGGTGGGAGAAAGGATCAAAGAAAGAACTTCACTTGAAAATGTTGTTTTGACCCTATAAGGTACTAGGCTTGGGGGGTGGTAGGGCAAGATTTGATCCCGGAGCTAGGGCTTGGCTTTTCTACCAATTCCACTGTTGGAATGGTTTCAAAATTGGAGGAGATCTTGAGGAAAGGCCAATGCAGGAGACCCTAGGAGATCGAACTTTTTTGGTGGCTAGCTTGTCAGGAAATTGATGCCCTAGGTACCCCAACTTGGTTAGACTTGGAAGGAGGTGAAAGAATATGATTTTTAGTGACCACCCTTGGTAGATCAGTGCCTTAATCTTTGGGAGAATTGAGTCTATGATGAATCTGAGTAGGATTTCTTGGTTCCCAGTCAAGGAGGTCTCAAGATCACTTCTCTAGCCTTTCTAGGTCAAGAAGAAGCAACCGTGTAACTTTTATACTTAAATGTGCAAAAGAAATGGCTTATCAAGGTAAAATTCATTAATAGAATTACCCCTAGGAGATTTCGCTCATACTACATGGCCCATATATTGAGAGATGCTATAATAGAGACAAATTCCACAATTTTAAGTAGTAAATGCATGCAACAATTAGCCCTAGAACAACGAAAATACCAGTCCAACGTATATGACAAAAGTAAACAAGAATAACATTAAAAAGGATGTACTCACATGTAACGGAGTATATCCAACTATTCACATTGACAAGAGAGAAGCTCCAAGAGAAGATAGACCAAAATCCACACATCAAAATTCATCCATAAAACTCCAATTTATCCTCTAGAAAAGGTGCGGAAATCTCAAGAGAGATAAAAGATCCAATCCAAAGTGATGATGAACAAATGTGCTCATCTCACTTGTATTCATACACAAATTAGGAGTTCGAATTAGCCTCCTTGGCCTACATAAGCCCCAAATATAAAACAATGTTCTAATAATTCAACTTATGGTGACAAGCCCACCAAACTAGCTCATAAATGAAAAAATAAGCCTCTCAAGAGGTCAAATAATAATCTATGCATGTCGTAGGGTCCTCTAAGAGGCCTAATGAGGTCCATGGGTGCCACAATGAAGAATAGGACCCTCAAAAGTAGTGGACAAGGGGTTGGTCCCTTGTAATAACCTGTGGTGCTCCAAATGACATGTGGGGGCACACAAGTGTCCTCATGGGTCTCCAAACAAATTGAAGATCCCTCTAGATTGCCTGCAAAGGCTAGGATGATGGTGTAGGTGATGCCACATCATCGTGCAAGTCCTGGATCATTTGCCAAGTGTATGGTGTAGATCTGGGGCCAGTTGGGCATGATGGATCAGGGGCATCCTCCTCATCCAATAAGTAAGTCATGAGCAATCTCTGAACGCATGGAGTGCAATCTGTTGCTGTGGAGGCCCATGTATTTTCTACGAGGCCCATGACTTTCAACGCTCACTCTACATGTGCCAATGCATCCCTTTGGAGGATTAGGACACCATATAGGAAGACCAAACCCAAGATGGAAACAATCTGCAATCCTGCATAAGATCTAATTCGTCCCCTAGCCTTCTAGTACAATGAGTCATTAGAGAAATCGACTAAATGAGCTTACCTGATCATGGACCATAGGTGGGGACTTCGTAATGGCTTGCCTTTCCATAATGGGCTTTGGGATGTGCCAATGTCTCCTAAACTCCAAATGGGGTTAACCAATAATCCTATTAGGTGGTTTCTACTTCTAAAGGGGATAATATAGTCAAGGTACGTCCTTTAAAAGGTGGTGGCATATGATAGATAGGTGAATGAAGTAGGGAATGAGAAGGGGCGACCCTGGGTCACATGCTGGGGTATAAGGGTAGCTAACAAGAGGGAAGCCCACACTTGGGTTCATAATATGTAGGAGGGAGCAATCGTGGTACATGAGGTGCCTCGGCCTTGATTTTTCCACCCTTTTTTTATGCTTTTTTCCTTTTTATGATTTTCTTTGATTAACTGCTCGGGGCTTAAGGGATTAGAGCATGATGTATAAGATAGCAATGAATTATCCCTTTTAAGGTGGGGCGGTTCATCGCCTACCAAAGGTTGGGACAATCATGGGTTCCTATATGATGAAGAAGGCTCATAGAACTTGTAGGAACCAGGGCGATGGCCATGATGATGGGGTAGAGTTCATATATTGGCTTTTGCCCATGTGCTAAATGTATTTGCACCGACCATCTTTTGCATTTTGTGGTACATTTTCCTGTTGCATGTGGCCATACATGCTTTTATCTTTCTTTTCAGCTGCATCAACCTCCGGGCTTCATTCCAGGCCATGACCCAAGGTGTGGGCAAAGGGAAGGGGCAAGCTAACCCTATGTGGACCCTAGCAAGAGAAATGATGAATGGGGTAATAATGAATGGAAAGAGGGTAATATAAGCGAATAAGAATGCGGGACCACATAACCAAAATCGGGGTTTCCCGTGAAATACTATCCCTGGAACCAAATGGTTAGAAAAAGAGATCCCACGGGACTAGAATCCAAGGTTAATTCCTAAAAAGGGTCTAGGAGACAAAAGCACAGACCTAACCCATTCTTTCTGCCGAATCCCCCCATTAATCCATGCCCAGAAGTGTCCATGATAAACAAATTACAATATTCAATTTCTAAATGGCAAGGCATACCTTTAGATTCAGGAGGCCCACCTTCAAACATACGATCATGGCAGATGGGCAAGGGACTACATGGATGGCTCAGGTGACAGAGAAAATGGCACAATGCGCTAGGTGGTGGTTGTAAGGGGTTGCTGGCTACCGATTGAGTACCATCTTGGAGAAAAAATTTCTCCTAGGGATATTATATTATTACCCACAAAATGGTGGGTAACAAGTAGTGGCATAGATATTGGTTGGAAATCATTAGGAAGTAATTATTTGGTAGAAAATCGTATTATACTGTACATCTTCTAGAAATTCAACAAAGTTCCCTTATAAGAAGACATTAGGGATGGGGTGAGACTTCCCCGATTCTTGATGTAAGCTTGAATTTTGGGAGTTTATCGCTGTAAATATTTAGTTAGTGCTGTTCACTCCATTTGAGGGTTGTCTTACTTAAGTTGGTGTTGAGAAATCAATAGGGCTACAATTGAAGTGAGTTCTCTTAGGTTTGATAACTGCTTGTGATATTCTTTTACTTTTCTTTATTATTAGTTTCTTCTTCTCTTATTATTATGTTTTTCTTATCATCAGACAACTACCAAAACATGAGGATCAGTAGTACCAGTGTTGTAAAAATCACTATTTTAAAAAATGGCCAAGTCAACATTGACTCGGCCGGGTTGATCTGGGTCGGAGGCCTCCCCATTGAAACGGTTGATGATTCGGTTCGGAAGGCCGAGTCAGCAATGACTCGGCCGAGTCATTGCTGACTCGGCCGAAACGGACCGTTTCCGCTATGAAACGGCCGGGTCACAAAGGAATGGAAACCGGGACGCAAACTCAGCGATTTAACACTTTAAAATTGGATTTTAAATTTGTTTGGTGGTTATTTTGGAGTTCAAACAGTTATATGATTTTGCTAATTGTAGTTTGGGGTCCATATCCCCCTCCCAAACCCTATTTAACACACCCAAGTGCTCTCATTCTCTCACAGCAATCTTATGCATTTGAGTGAGAGTCTTCTTTGAGAGTTAGTGAGCAGTTCTTGAGCTTGTTTTGGAGCAGCAATGAGGAGTCTTGGAGGAGCATTTACTGGAGTGAGGAAGCTTCCTGGGCAGCCATCTGGAGCAAGCATTGAGGAGCTGATTCTTGGAGCAAGCTTGAGGAGGCAGTTTGTGCCTGGAGGTATTTTTTTTCACCTCTATAAATCTGTTGACTCAAGGTATTCACTGCAAAACATATGTCCGGACGAGTGTTCACTAAGAACATCAAAGCTCCTATGAGTTGACGATACTCAGTAGGATTGGCCAAGATAGGCCCTGCAGCGCTGCCACTCAACTTCTTAAAGTTGAGTTCCATTGGTGTCGACACGAACTTACAGTCCACCATCCCAAATCTTTCCAGAAGCTTCACAATATATTTTCCTTGAGAAAGGAAAATCTCTCCAAGTCTTTGCTAGACCTCCAGACCTAGGAAATAGTGCATCAGTCCTAGGTCTTTCATCTCGAACTCAGCAGCAAGCTCCCTCTTACATTGATGAATGAGAGGGTCATCACTTGTCAGGAAGAGGTCGTCCACATACAGCACTAGAATGAGAGGCTTTCCTTCCACAACCTTGAAGTAAAGGTTTGGATCAGCATTGCTTCGAGTGAAGCCCAGCTTCATCAAGTAACTATCCATCCTCTCATACCAAGCTCTGGGTGCTTGCTTTAACCCATAGAGGGCTTTCTTCAACCTGCAGACATAAGTGTCTCGATCTTGAACTTCAAATCCCAGAGGTTGTTCTACATACACCTCTTCCTTTATTGCACCATGCAGAAAAGCGGTCTTGACATCCATCTGATGGAGACTCCATCCTTGCGTAGCAGCAAGGGCTATGATGGATCGGATGGTGGTATATCGTGCCACAGGTGCAAATATATCGTCATAGTCAATTCCTTCCTTTTGAGAGAAGCCACGGGCAACAAATCTAGCCTTAAACTTTTCAGCAATCCCATCAGATCCATGTTTAATCTTGTAGAGCCATTTAGCGGTGACAACAGATTTGTCCTTCGGTCTCGGGACCACATCCCAGACATCATTCTTCATAATAGCCTCATATTCTTCATGCATAGCATCCTTCCAAACTTGATGCTTGATGGCTTCCTCAAAAGATCCAGGTTCAGATTGTACAATAGTACTCATGGCAGCTAGATACCCTTGGTATCTACACGGCTTCTTGCTTTCTCGGAATGTCCCCCCTCAGCATCTTCGAGGGTGTCCCTGAGCCATGATGGCCTCTTTCCTAGAGAAGGGGAAGGATCAATAGGGTCCATTGGCCCTTCAACATCAGGCATAGTCTCATCCTGGGTTCTTCCAGATTTCCAGATCTTTCTCCATGATTTTCTTCAGATCTAGGAAGATCTACTACTTTCTTCAGGGAAGCATCTTCGTCAAAAGTGACATCATGGCTTATCTCTACTTCCCTTTGACCAGGTACATAAACTCTATATGCCTTAGAAGTCTCACTGTAGCCCACAAACATTCCTTTCTTCCCAGTAGCATCCAGCTTACTTCTCTTTTCTTTCGGCACATGAAAATAGACAAGACATCCAAAAATTCTAAAATGTGAGACATCAGGTTTCTTACCAGAGAAAACCTCTTCGGGAGTTTTGGAGTCCAAAGCGGAATGAGGGCATCGGTTTTGAATGTACACATCAGTATTTGCAGCTTCTCCCCACAGAAACTTTGGTAGACCCTGGTCACATAGCATGGCACGGGCAGCTTCCACAATAGTCCTATTCTTGCGTTCAGCAACACCATTCTGCTCAGGAGTATATGCAGTGGTAGTCTCCCTCTTAATGCCAGCTTCTCTGCAAAAGACTTTGAACTCATTTGACTCATATTCAGTGCCATTGTCAGTCCTCAAAATCTTGATCTTCTTTCCGGTCATATTTTCCACCAAGGCTTTGAAGGTACGGAACCACATGAAAGCCTCATCCTTCTTCTTCAAGAAGTATATCCAGGTTTTGCAAGAGAAGTCATCAGTAAATGTTATATAGTAAGAATATCCCCCCCAGGGATGTTACAGGCAACATACCGGAAAGATCAGAATGGACCAGTTGCAATATCTCAGATGTCTTTGTGACGCTTGAGGGGAAAGGTCCCCTTGTATGTTTTCCTTCAGCACAGCCCTTACATACACCTTCATGATTATTTCCAAAATCAGGCATCCCTGTCACCACCTTCCTTGCTTCGGGATGAGCCTTGTAATGAAGGTGTCCAAATCTTCGGTGCCATAATTCGGTTTGACGGATAGTATCACAAGTCATAGCTCCCAACGGACTCCCTCCAACCTGGTAGAATGTACCAACTCTAAAACTAATTGAGATAGCTTCCTTGAAGCTCTTCTTCCACATGAGTACCTTTCCATCAGAGAAAGTTACATTGAATCCTTTGTCTTCCATGGCAGATACAGACACAAGGTTCTTCTTCAATTTGGGTACATAGAGTACATCTTGTAGACGGAGGACTTGTCCTTGAGACAGGTGGAGGGTCACAGTCCCGGTCCCTTTCACAGGATAAGTGGCATTATCCCCAAGGATAATTTCTATATTAGTATCCCTTTCAACCATGTCAGAAAGTGCTTCCTTGAATCCGGTGATGTGTCTTGAGGCACC
>APFE030616128.1:25811-39154 GCA_000404065.3 Pinus taeda | reverse complement strand
AGCTCTTTGTCTGAGGTAAGCTGTACTGGGTCATTGTCTCCTTCTCCGACACACACTCCTTTCCACAACTCATTGAAGATGAGGGTGTGTTTTATCATCCGAGACCATTCAGGATAGTTCTCCTTGCCAGTGAGAACTATTCCTACCATGGAGATGATTGAATGCATTCTGTAAGAAAAAATTACTTCTGCTGATAGAAAACAATATATATGTTATACCTTCCACTTCTCAAATATATATGCTATACCTTCCATATACCCATATATGTTTTTTTTATACCATATAACATATCGCCATAAAAAACTTAATGAATTTCATGTCACGTTCACTTTTATTCCCATTCAAAATAATATATTATCACTCCATATAATATATTATTATTCTTATTACACATTAATCACGACCTTCACACATGAACATATGTTTTCATGTAAAAAATGTATCGCACCAAACTGAACAATAATTTAAAAACTGCGCTAGTAACCAAACCAAATCAATCACTAGAGAGTATGTCGATTACGCCATGATCCAAGCACGATTTCCAAACTCACTTACCATTCTTGCACCGAACTATCGAACGCAGACCAATCAATTTGGTATACGTAATCGGAGTAACTCAATATCTCTCGGATTAAAGTAGGAACTGCCAGCAACGGGTCTTTACCAATGAAGTAAAATGACCTTTCTTCTTTGAAGTGCTGGATCAATGGGTCGGCAAATAAGCCTTCGAGAAGTACATAGTGAAATGCTTCTCCCCACACATTCTGAACTTTCCTCTTCACCTTAATTTGACTAAGTTGCGTTCTTGTGAATGCAACATCAAGTGTAGAGTTCGCAATTGCAATCAAACGCAACACGAATTGCATTCAAACACAAATACACCGAAAACGTTTGTCTGCCTTCCGCTTTGCATACCAATTGCAATCAAACACAATGCAAATACACCGAAAACATGTAACGCGTTCTTCTGGTCCACAAAACGCAGAGAATTATTTGACAAGAATCCTCGGATCAGAGCAACGCAGCGTTAAAAAACACAGACTTTATAGGATTCCTCGGGAAGAGAGGAAGTAACATTCAAACATTCGAGAGATAAACCAATTTTAACGGACAGCGGAAGTAGGACAACGTTCAGGGGAACGTTTTATTGTTTTATGACAGTGCTCAGGTCAGGATAGCGTTCAGGTGAACGTTTTATGACAGCGCTCAGAGAGGACAGTGCTCAGGTCAGGACAACGCTTAGGAATAGGAATGCATATGACAGACCAGATTACATCCCACAGTAGCAAAAATGAAAGGAGTTAAACTATTTTGAGAACTTGCCTCTGATACCATGTCAGGCCAGGCAGTAACTCCAATAGGCAGTAAAACTAATTCAATTCATTCCATTAGGTATGTTATTGTTATATACAAAAGGGTGTGATTGCTCAGTTCATCTCCTGATGACTGTTCACATTCCTAATTTAATTTTTTACATAAATTCACCCAATCGTGAGGATTAGGTGTCAACAATTTTTATACCTCGACCTTCTTTTTGCAATATGCATGATTTCAATTTCACACTTGTGGAGGTAAGTTGGCCCAAAAAAATAGTCCCAAAACAACCCTAGAGACCTCACTGATCCTTTCCTTCTTCCTTGCTAGTAATTAGGCTCCTTTGATGACCCTCACACTTCTTTCAAGCTTCAGATCTTGACCGAATTACTTCTCTGAAATTTCTGCTCTGAAATGGAATCTGAATTGCCCTATTTATAGTTGTTTCCTGTATTAATGAGCTGACATGTGTATATGTGAGCTGACACATCCTTTGGAGAGTTTACATTATTCTTTTGAAATTGACTTGCAGGAGGTGACTTTGTCTTGGTCTTGTTGGGATTTCTAACTTATTTAAGGACTTATATAAATATATAACATGCCTAAGAAGGGTCCTTCATACATGACATAGACTTAGATTGACTTTTATGACTAGATGACAAATCCTAAAGGCTCACAATGGGAGCCATCACTAAAATAAAATTCCTTGCTCATGAAACCCATGAGACAAGCATTACAATAATAATTTTATTTTTCTTCTTTTCATCAATTACATAAAATCACAATTACACATGTCATTATGAACACTAAACCTAGTTACACTTTTGAACACTCCCTCTTAACTAGGGAGGTATTCATAATGGTTCTTTGTCATTCTCAATTTGAAGAATTTCTCATAAGAAGAATCGGATTGGTAAGCCATTTGTATATCATTATGTCAACCAACATTGTCACATAGCAAGGCCTTGACTAACAACTCTATCTCTCCACGAGATATGAGCACAATGTTGGCGAGACTAATGATCTATAAACACCCTTATCATTTTACTCTCTGGGAACATACCCCACCCGGGTTCTCAGGGTGTGTTCCACTAGGACTATTCGTTATCTTGGATTCCCATTCCTCAAAGAATATTGGCCCTCTACGACTACTCTTATCTTGGATGCCCTAACTCATCGTCAAAGAGTATTAGATGCCAGATGTTTACCCAATCCTTCATTCTGTCTTCCCAAATGAAGACAAGAATGATATGTCTATCTCTTCCTCTTAATTAGGGAGGACCTATATATTCTAATAAAGCAATGTATTCATTCCTATGGAAGGAATGTACCTAAGCTCCTTCTTGGCTTAGGAATTTCCAAGTTTCTTCCAAGTAAGAAACTTGTTTCCAGGCTCCCTCTTAATTAGGGACCTACAACAACTCCTTAGGTGGAGATGATGGGACAACCAATTGCTTGAAGAACTCCTCACGATGTCATGAACTTCTTTTCGTTATCTAGGAGTCTTCATGTTTGAGACTTCTACATAGGGCACCGACCATCCATCACTTTCATCCATGAGTTAGCAATGTCATCATCGGAAACTGATCCATCAGTCCATATTTGGCCTTCCTTCATGCCATGTTTACTTGAGGATCTTTCATCCTACTACATGTGCATCGGTGGTGGAAGACATGCATAGATCTTCCCTTGGCAGCGTTGCATAAACCCATCGAGATATGTTCAAAAATAAAGGAATGAACATTAAAATCAACATTACCTTTGTGATGGTCTTTCGTCATGACATCTAGTTTGTATCATCATCTTGCATACATATTCACACATCTCTCAAAGATATATATTTTCAAGGGTCTCTTTCTTTTTCAGACTCCATCAGAGTCTTCATATCTTTCATGGAGATATCCTAGTAAAATCTTCTTGGTCTTTTGGATATTGATTTCCTTTACCATGGTTGCATATTCCATGATCTCTTCCTTTCTTTCTTCACACATTTCATTCCTAGGAGCTTTCAATCAGAGTTCCTCAATTGTAGTCAACCACCTCATACTTCATATGAGGACATATTATATTGATTTTATCTAGTGAATGGGTGACCCATGCATTCCTACATCCCTTTGAGGGAGGAGAGGAGATCCTTTCTTTTGATCATGCTCTTAAGATAAAGCATTGCAACCATATGACATGACTTCGACAATATCAAATGTAAGCATACATACCTCATTTTTCCTTTGGGTTATCTAGAATTCTTGCAACAACTTCCTTGATTGAAAGAGCTTCAATCCCTTGATCTGCTTCACTTTTATGTCATCATACCATCATCCCATGAATTCCATAAGTTTGGAATTCTTGATGAAACACTTGCTTCCCCTTATGATCGGAGAACCTTTCAATGAAGATTCCATCAGAGAATCTGGAGGATCTAAAGTATTCCCATTAGCAAATGTTTCCTTTTGACATATGTATGATGAACTTTAAACTAGATGACCTTGCCACTTATGTTTTCAATGAGACTCCCAAGAGCTATATCCTTGACTTTTATAGATTCTAACCATCTTTCATGCTTCTCTATGATAATGTCTCGAACTCTTGCTTCCAATGCTTCTATGATGCCTTGCTGCATCCCATTCAGCGAATCATGGTAACCATATCTTACAACAAAAGACTTAGTTCTAAGACTATATCAATAGTAGCAACTTCCTCCACTTCCTCGGTGATGTGGGCTTCTTCTCTTCCTCTTTTGTTATTGTCCTTGTTGAGCTTAGGACAATCTCTCCTATAGTGCCCATATTCTTGACACACATAACATTGTATTTTAGCCATGTTCTTCTTTTTCTAAGGACCAAACTTTCCAAATTTTCCCTTTCTTTTTGTCATTGTAGCACATGCTTGATTTTTCTCACTTGCTCCCACATCAAATTTGGCCTTTAGTCTAGATTCTTCAATCTTGCATAGTGACCATAGATCCTGGAATGGAATAGCTTCTTTCTTCCCATAAATTCTTGAAGTAAAGTTACCACACTCCTCTGGTAGTGCATTTAATGCAACTATAGTCATTTCTCTATCAGATATGACTTCTCCCAGATCTTGTAGTTGATCTCAGATTATAGATATCCTCATAAAGTATGAGGCTATTCCATCTTCCCTTGACATGTTCAGCTTGTAGCGTTCTTGCCTTAATGAGATGACTTCTCCAGTAGTGCTTATGGAATATAACTCTATCAGTTTGTCATAGATTTCTTTTGACGTTTCAGGTTTGGATACATATGGGATGAGGGGATCCTTGATGGATTCTATGAGAATCCTTTGAGCCCTAACTTCCCAATTCGTATACTTGGCAAGCGCTTGAGCAACTTTCTCTCTTGGTTTAGTGATAGAACCTTTGACAACCTCATTTTCAATGAGATTCAAATTTGTCCTTTTCTCCCATGCAAGATAGTTTGAAGCCCCAACCAATTTGTTTCTTTCCTTGCAAAAAGACATTTTGACAGATTCAGATGTGGACATAAATATACTTACTTGATAGGATGCTCCTTCTCCTTGCTGCTTCCTTGATGTTGATGATGATATAGAGAGTAGAAAACATCTCCTTGATGAAGGTAGTTTTCTTCAACAGTGATCCATGATCTCATAGAGAGCGAGATCTCTTTGGATCCTTTGATGAAGATCAATGATGACTTCTTGGTGATGTCTTCAATGGTATGAACCTTGATTCATAGACTCCTTTGTAGACTCCTTCGATCTAGGGTTATAATGCTTCCTTTGTAGATCTTGTCTTAAAGATGATCTTTGCTTTGATGCCTTTCTCAAGATTTGATCCTTGAGTGTCCCTTGATAAGATGCCCTTCCTTAAATTAGTCACCTTAGCTTTGATTCCATGTTGAGAAGTCTAGGGCATAGCAATTAAGTGGTTTTTCTTCTATTAGTAACTCTTTGTGAGTGCTTTTTACTTCTTTAGATTAGGATCTTCTTTTACTTAGGTTATTAGTGTTCTTCTTCATCAAACAACTGCCAATGCATAAACCTCTCACTCTTGAGAGGAAAACCCAAAAAATTCTTCTTCTTATAAAGACTCCAATTGACGAATACCAAGACCAAGACCCTTGACCTATTTGCCATTCCAAGACCAAGACACAAATCCTCCTTGATGAGATTCTTCTTGCAATGATCAAATCTTTGCTTCTTCTTCCTTCATGGCTACTCTTCAGAATTTCGGTCTCTTCGTTTAGCACTGCACTCCTTGGTTCTAGTTTAGAAACCCTTAGCACATGAGCTTGACCAACATTGACCTTATATCTTCTCCGTTATAGAAGGAGACCTTTTCTTTGATACTTTGGCTTTGTCTTTAACCAGAAATCCTCTCTCACTGTGGCTGTTATACCTCGGCCTTCTTTCTGCAATATACAGGTCTTCAATTTCGCATGTGTGGAGGTAAGTTGGCCCAAAAAAGCAGTCTCAAAACAACCCTAGAGACCTAGTTGCTCCTTTCTTTCTTCCTTGTTGGTTATTAGGCTCCTTTGATGACCCTCACTCTTCTTTCAAGCTTCAGATCTTGACCGAATTACTTCTCTGAAAGTTCTGCTCTGAAACGGAATCCAAACTTCCCTATTTATAGCAGTTTCCCATCATAATGAGCCGACATTAGTATATGTGAGCCGACATTTCCTTTGGAGAGTTTACATTATTCTTTTGAAGTTGACTTGAAGGTGGTGACTTTGTCTTGGTCTTGGAGGGCTTTCTAACTTATTTAAGGACTTATATAAATATATAACATGCCCAAGAAGGGTCCTTCATACATGACATAGACTTAGATTGACTTTTATGACTAGATGATAAATCCTAAAGGCTCACAATGGGGAGCCATCACTAAAATAAAATTCTTTGCTCATGAAACCCATGGGACAAGCATTACAATACTAAGTTTATTTTTCTTCTTTTCATCAATTACATAAAATCACAATTACACATGTCCTTATGAAGATTGAACCTAGTTACAGTTTTCAACAAATAATAGGGATCTTGATACCATAACTACCAAGGTATCAACCCAACAGGGACTAAAGTGTTATCAAGGCAACTTGCCACTATATGTACCATCAGGCTGTAGCCCTAGTGTCAAGCCAATAGGATATAGATACCATCTAGGCCTCCATTCCAAGACACCAACCATCAAAGTGATCTAGGTATCATTAAGGTCAAGATACCAACACTAAAACAAAACAACATATCATCATGACCAAGATACCCTCCCACACTGGGATCTAGACATCATCAAGGCTAAACTATAATTGAGATCTTAATATCAACCACGTCAAGATGTCCTCCAAAGTACCATCATACATTCACGCAAACTAACGTACCCATTTCTCCCTCTCAACCAAATCAGAGATATCAATCAATCCATGGATGTTTGTTAAATATTCAAACTTCTTAGGGAGAGATCAACACATTAGCTATTTGTTCATCCATCAGAACATACTATAGCTCCACGACCCCAACCAATATCAAACTTTCAACATATATTGGTTCTTTCTATCAATATGCTAGCATAAAAACCGGGGTCTACAACTATTCTGATGCTGCTTAGGTCATCACAATGTCTAAACAAATTTCAACAAAAGCTTCCTTTTCCAACTTTTTAAGTAGCATCAAACTTAGTTTCAACACTTTTCAAAACAACCAAGTCTTGTTCACAACCTATCAAACACGAATAACCATCAATAATGCTTTAGCCATTCTTTGATCTCATTCTTTCTTGATGTTCTTTACTAGACATATGACTGCATGACACATGAAACAAATAATCATGTCTTCCCCCTCTCAACTATGGAGGATATACCCTTTCCTTCATCCAAGCTCGTTCGCAACTATGGAGGATTTACCCTTTCCTTCATCCGAGCTTCCTCTCAACTTAGGGAGATTAACAACTTTATTCTTCCAGCTACACAAACTCTCGTTTGCATCATCATATCATCGGAGAACTTCAATCTTTAGGAACACCATTTCTTTTATCTTCATATGGCAACAAGCTCATCTTTCAAAACTTCAATGTCATTAGGGTTCTTATTGCTCCCTCTTTCCATCATGCTCAACATCATCATAAAGTCATCATCAAGCATGAGGTGGGTATACATCTTCAATATTGTTAGAAAGTCATCATCAAATACGAGGTAGGCATACATTTTTACAACCTCTTGAAAACTATGTACTTGCAAATGTCATCAACAAGTACAACCAAGTACTAAAATATATATGTACAAGAGCATGAAATTAACTTTATCAATCTAAGGTTATCATATCATTACAATGGGAGCATCCTAGGGTTATCATAACTTCAATATTAAACAATTAAGCCATGTTAGGGTTTCAACCATAGCCAAAGCATTTACACCTAGGGTTTCAGTTTTATGCCCTAGGATCTTACATCAACCTTTATTAGGGCTTTTGTCATAAACCCTAGATATTAATAACAAACCCTAAAAGGCTAGGGTTTTACCAAAGTGAACAAATATCAAAAGATAATACTACAAGGGTTGATTCTAAGTTAGAAATCATTCATCCTAACAATATAAGAATCTTTATGATTCTATAGCAAAACCCTAGAGAGTCGTAAATATAAAGCAATTTTAAAGACAAGATGATCAAAGCTTCTTATATGATGAAGACTATAAATCTTGTAATCTTATACATACCTTGAGTTGCTTCTAAACCTTGAAAGGGATTCCTCTCGCCATGACAATCTTTTTCAATGAAGCATCAACATTCTCATGGTCCATCTTCAAATGAGTCTATATTTATCAGAGTGCCCAAGGATCCATTTTGATTACCAAATTACTATTCTCTTCATTCATTATGCTCTCCATGGCATAAGATCAACATTTCTTTATGTACCTGCAACATTCACTGACAAGTACCACCAAAAGTATACAAGTACAAGAACATGATTATGATATTCACAATCTAGGGATTTCATGGAATCTTTTAGAGAAGGAGAAGTCCTAGGTTTTCTAGATCAAACCCTAAGTTTCTTGATGTTACCTTTCAAAACATCAACCCTAGGGTTTGTATTTCAAATCCAATTCTACCCTAAGGGTTTCCATTTCTCCCTAGACTACCTACAAATGCTAGAGACCAAAGCTAGGGTTTATATGAGGGAACAAAATAGAACAGGGTTAGGGATTTTCTTATTGACTATGGTTTCCAAGTGTCAACTAGAGTTTTACAAAATCCTAGTTACCAACAACTTTTTAACAAGATGAAGACTACAAACCCTAGAATAGAACATATCCCAAAAACCCTAATGCAATTCATGTTAGACCCTTTATGTATAAAAAATAATTATACGTACCTTACATACCTTAGTCTTCCAAGATTAGAAGTTGCTACAAAAACCTTCCAATATGCTAAAGTTAAGGATTGACTTCAAAGGCACTGCAACTTCCATTTATGTCATGATGTTGTGAAACTTTTATCTGTTGCAACAACTAGAAATTATTCTTCTAACTGAAAAATTAATTATGCAATTTATTTGCTACGAGAAACAACGAATAAATTCACAACTGCAATTTTCACCATAATAATACTATAGAAAATGAAATACTGAACACTGAGAAATTCTATCGCGCACACAAGAATTTTGACAGTCATTTTTGGACAATTGTCCTCGGAAAAACCTAATGCGGGAAAATCATTGCAGTAGATGAGGGTTTTATTATTATCCTTCAACAACAATTATGAGTACAATAATTTAGATGCCCAAATGGCAATCTAATCTGAGGAAATTATTGGAAAAATTATTGTGAGAATTTTCTCTCAACCCATAACAAATTTTTTCCACTGAAATCACCTCCCTAGCCTCTGTGCTGAGCCTCCTGTGTCATCCTCTGCACAGAGCTTACATTGGCCCTATGAGAATTTCGACCTTCCTTCCTTTGCCTCTTCTAGGGACTGGAAACCTTCCTCCTGGAATGCTGTTGCCATCCTCTTCCACTTGGTACTCACCTTCTGGCTCCATCTTCTCTACGGAGCTACTGCTACTGAGAAAATCAAACTGCCTGGGCAACTGAGTATCTGCACTGGTGTGATCTCCATCACCACATCGACCTCCCCTTATAATCCACTGTTGGAGCACCAATGACCAAGATTAAAACATAATCGATGGCTAGGATCATTTCTGGATCAGTCCATGTGAGTTTCTAGATGATTCTCACCTTATTTCAATTAATACAAATTAATTAACTATATTCCCTAAGTTTAGACTTAGTAATATTTAAAAAATGGTTAATAATATAATTGAGACACTTCTAAGTGGAATTTCCAAAAACGATTTCTGGGTTTTGGAGATCTCATGTATTCTTGCCTCTCTATCAAATTTCGTGGCTAGAACACATCCGCTGCTACAAAAACTAACACTTCCTCTTAGCAAGGAATGTGTTCTAGTGCTGCACTCCCTGCCACAACACCCTGTCTTTGCATCATCTCCTGTCACGCTGCTGATGTCTGGCTGCTGCTGCCCACCAACCACTGTGAAACTTTGATATATTCTGCATCTGTGCTGCTGTTGAGATTGCCATATTGTTGCCAACACTGCATCTGCACTACAACTCCCTCTCATCTATTGCTACTGCAATTGCAACATTTGCAACTGAGAATCATCTAAAGTAACTTGTCCCGACTCCCTGCTACTGAAACGAGTTCTCCACGATACCCATCTATTCCTTGAAATAGACGAACTTAGCTCTCCCTAGAGCTTTCGTGAGTATATCTGCAGTCTGCGCTTCTGTGGGAACATACTGTAGCTGGACAACTCCACGTTGTACATAATCTCTGATGAAATGACACTGAATATTTGTGTGCTTCGACTTGTCATGAAACACTAGATTCTTAGAGAGCTTTATGCAACTCTGATTATCACAGTGGACACTAGTTGCCTCCATCTTCTTCCTAAACAAGCTTACTAACAACTATTGAAGCCATATAGATTCGCACATAACTGTGTTGGCTACCATATACTCTGCTTCTACAGAGCTCAGTGCTGCTGACTTCTGCTTCCTGCTACACCAAGAAACCATCCCTGATCCAAAACTGAAGTAGTACGCGGAGGTACTTTTCCTGTCCACTGAACTGCATGCCCATCTGCATGTGTACCCACAAAGTCTAATGTCATCCCCTGGAGTATATCTCAAACCATCACGACTATATCGCAAACATACCTCAGAATATGCGTCGTTGCTGCCCAATGTACTCTCTTCAAATCTACCATGAACTAACTTAGTGTATTGATTGCGAAGCAAATATCTGACCTAGTGTTGACCAAATACATGAGAGACCCAATAAGCTGTCTATACAAGGTGGGATTGACATCCTTGTCATCTGATGCATCTATCTTTTTCTAGTTGGTGATCATGGGCGTAGACATGGGTCTGCGATCCTACATTCTGAACCTCTTTAGAATATCTGTAGCTTATCTTCCTTGCCCAAGGAAGATCTCCCCATCCTTTTGCCACACTTCTAATCCTAGGAAATAGTGCATCCACCCCAAATCCTTCATGTCAAACTCTGTTGCCAGTTTCCTCTTGCAGTCCTCTATGAGCCTTGATGATCTTGCTAAAAAGAGATTGTCCACATACAAAACTAGAATGAGTGGCTTACCCTCTACCATTAAATAGTAAAGATTGGGATCTGCATCACTGTTGACGAATCCCATCTGTTGCAAGTAGATGTCAATCCTACCATACCATGCCCTGGGAGCCTGCTTGAGTCTATATAGAGATTTCTTCAATTTGCACACATGAGTGGGCCTCTCATGAGTCTCAAAGCCCTCTGGCTTCTATGTACACTTCTTCCTCTATCACTGTTAATTTTAGGTATGTTCTATGCTTAGAGCAATTTATTTCAATTTTCACAGTTAGCTCAATATCTTTTCTAGATTAGCAATCACATCAGCATTAAAGTAAACTGCAGATATAACATAAGCATAAATCACAGAAGACAAGCCAAGACAAGAGGACAGAAGATGTGGTGCTAGCCAGGGACAAACCCTAATGTGGGGAAACCCTTGATCAATTCTTCTTATATGTTCTTCAATAGTTTAGCAGAGAGAGAGAGAGAGAGAGATAGTACGTTTACAACAGAAGTCAACACTTTGACTTTTCTAGATAAGAGCATAGATCATCTCTAAGAAGATGATACATGAGATCAGTTGAAGACATGCTGCTTCAACTGATTCTCCAAGGTGACTCCTTCACCTATCACTGTGCTGCATTTCGTCATCATGTTGTGCCTCACCATGCTGCACCCATCATCACTATGCTGCATCTCATCATGCTTCATTAATCATGATTGTACCCATCACTGTACTGCATTATGTGCCATTGCTGCACCATGTTGCCATACTGACCTATGTGCTGGCTGCACCTTGCTTGCTTGTTGTCCCTTGCTTGCTTGTTGTCCTTAGCATGCTTGTTGTTGCATGATAGCTGTGCCTTGCATGCTAGCTGTAATATTGCATGCTTGGTGTATTTGCTGCTAAGTACCATACAACTGTCCCAATGTTAGGTAGCTGTCCCTTGCATGCTGCTCTCCTTTGGAAATAGATGCTCTAGCTATTCCGGCAGTTCCCGACAGTTCCGACAGTTCCGGTAGTTCTAGCAGTTCCCGACAGTTCTTGGCAGTTTCGACAGTTCTAGCTGTTCCCAGCAGTTCCGGTAGTTGCCGACAGTTCCGATAGTTCCTGCTGTTTCCGATAGTTCCGGCTTATGCCCTCTGCGTCAGCTTTCATGGTTGTTTCGGCAGTTCTTGGCAGTTCTAACAGTTTTGGCTATTCCTGGAAGTTCCAGTAGTTCCGGCAATTCCCGACAGTTTTCGGCAGTTCCGGCAGTTCCCAACAGTGCTCAGCAGTTCCGGCTTTTGCCCTTTACGTCAGCTTTCTTGGTAGTTCCGGCAGTTCCCTACAATTTCGGCTTTTGCCCTCTGGATTAGGGCAGCGTTATCCCTTAGGATCTCTCCTCCTACTAAAACCCAAAGACAAGTAGAGAGGAAGAGATCCCAAGTGTGTTGAAATGACTTAAAGGCCACCTCTATTTATAGTAAAACGTTGAGCACAAGTGGGGTTTATTTGGTCGCTGATTGACCTTGATGTATTGTCCCATAACACATAAATTCATATCTCCATGAATACTTATTGGAATCGGATGATCTTTAGATCAATCCTACACCTCTCGATGAGAGGGATCCAAGAAAAATATCAACTTCCATTAATAAGATGACCCACATGGAGTTTGGCCCTAGTTGCCAATTTTAACACTCCCTCTCAACTAGGGAGAACTCCATCCTCTGATCCATATGTCTGACTGTACTATCTCTGCCATTAGTGCCCTGCACTGCTATACTTTGCTAAGCTCTGTTGAACCATGAAGAAGAAGAATTCATCGAGAATGTATCATACCATTCTCTACTGACCCGAAGTTAGTTTCATGTGAAGGGAGTGTGTCACATGACTCTTACTGGCCCAAAGTCAGATTTATTGATCCCAGATCAATATCACAAGAGAGTGTCTCATACCACTCATACCGATCCCAGATCAGTTTCATTGATCCCAGATCAATGGAGGTCATCCTAGCATAGGAAGTACGGTGGATACATTGATGCATCCATTGATAGTACTACTATGGTCCCTAACCCCATTTCCCTACTCATTGATCAGATGAGAGGTACTTCCCATGAGTCCCAGACTGCATGGGTAGGATGCCTCGATAGGAGAACTAATCATCTTGTCCACAAGAGAACAAATCATCCTGCCCCTCAATCACCACGGGAGAACTAATCATCCTATTTCATAGTTTCCATGGGAGAACTAATCACCTCGGCCAATGTTGCACGAAGCGAGGACGAAGCGGGGATGTTTTTTGGAAGCGAGGACGCGAAGCGTCATTTTCCAAAAATCTAGGAAGCAAAGTGTCTGCTATATATATATATATATTTATATTTTTTTTGCATTTATACTCAAAACAAACATCCCAAATACCAAATTA
>APFE030616128.1:675-25138 GCA_000404065.3 Pinus taeda | reverse complement strand
AGATAGATATAGCATCCATTGTACATTAATGATTAATTATTCAAGCATCAACCATTTAGATGCATCAACCATTTAGAATCTAGATTGTCTAGCCTTTGCCTCTACCTCGATTGTCTAGGGATATTAGTCAACATTGCCCAATTTTGATCAAACTACCTAATTCAAGACTTAAAATATGGTAGAAAAAGCTTAACATGCTTGAAAGATGATTTTGACTTGATTGAAAGGTAATTTTTTGCTAAGGGCGTGACAAAGGAGTTCAAAAATTAACACCACCAACATTAGGGTACATATAGGGCTTGGTGCTCTTGATTAAATGCTAATCGCATACTTTCATACTTTATATAATCTAATGAAATGCCACAATCCCATTGATCCTGAATTCATGAAAACTGTTAAGTCTGCTGAATTTTGAATAGGATATGAAATTCTATTTTCTCCATATGAAGTCCAATGACGCTGGAACCACTCTCAAACATCTTAAGTCATTTCATGGTAATGTTAAAAATATAAGTAAAATAATGAAATTGAAAAATAAAGGAGAATGCCATTTTTACTTTAAGAATTTAACATTACCATGAGGGAGCATTTGCTATATTTATATTTTTTTTCCCTTCATTCCTCACCCTAACCCAAGGTGGACCCATGGGAACCTTACGGAATCGTACGGAAAGCGTACGCTTCGCCCTCCGAAGCGCCATGCTTCGTACCGCCGAAGCGCCATACGAAGCGCGCTTCGGAGGAAAGCTTCGGAAATTTCCAGGAAGCGTCCAAAACAGGCGGAAGTGTGCTTCCGAATTTTGAAATCGTGCTTCTGGGGACGCTTCCTGTACGCATCTGCACGGGACGCGCTTCGGGCCTTAGAACCGGGGGTGGGGACGCTTCCTGCAACATTGATCCCGGCCCACAAGAGAACTAATCATCCTGTTCCATAGTCGCCACGGGGTATCACAGGGGAAGGTTGAACTTGTCATCTTGTACATAGCGCACCACCAGGGGAGGGTGAGTCGCCCTGTGGTCGTATGTTGCTCTAGTAAGTACCCCAAGCCCCTAGAGCTCCTAGAGTTTAATGTATGCAACATGCAAGACCCTTATAAGAAGGTCTCTCAATGACTCCAAGTAGTTCGGGAAAGTCACAAATTTGACCTTTCCCCAGGGCTTTGAAAAATGTCTGCGACCTGTACATCAGTCTCAATGCGATGGAGCCTCCTCGCTCATCGACTTACCATATCCCAGATAAGGCAGCATTTGATGTCTGTCTGCTGGAGCAATCATCGAATATGAGATTCCTCAATAATCAAATCCTCCCTCTGGTTGTCATAGAGAATCACAGTGGTATTCATCATGTGTACAAACCAATGTTGCACGAAGCAGGGACGAAACGAGGACGTTTTTGGAAGCGGGGACGTGGAAGTGTCATTTTCCAAAAATCTAGGAAGCGAAGTGTCTGTGGAAGCATCTGCTATATATATATATATATTTTATATTTTTTTGCATTTGTACTCAAAACAAACATCCCAAATACCAAATAAGTTGTAGAATACATCAAAACATGCATACTTTTGCATAAATCAAGATAGATGTGGCATCCATGATTCCATTGTAGTTACTAGTATGTACATCAATGATTAATTATTCGAATATCAACCATCTATATTCTAGCAAATACAAACATACATCAAATTTTTCAGCATATTATAAAACATAAAACATAGAGCATATTATGATTTATCTAGCAAGTGAGCAACTGTCAACATTTGACATGTCCAAAATTCAAATAATAATGTTTACAAAATATGTCACTTGGTCACCGCCGAGACAAAAAAGGTTCAAGTTCACAAGCCTACAAGTATAATGATTAATCTATGACAAAAGTAGTAAATTGTGAATATATCTACTAATCTCTCCTCCTTCCACCACGAAGAGAATGTGGCGGTGGGCCTCCACGTGGTGGCAATGAAGAAGATGGTTCTTGTGGAAGTTGTAGCACTGAAACTGATGAAGACGAACCCCCTGCTGTTGGTGTTGAACCATGAAACCTAGGAACCAAGGGACTAGATGAGGGTGGCATCTCAACACGATCATCATCATCCTGGAATTGCTCAAAAATTTCATACAAAAAAAAAACACTAGTTAACAAAGAAAATTTAAAAGCATGATTTAGAGAAATGCTTTATAAGGAAAATTGATACCACAATGGACATACGTGGATAAGAGCATCCTCTAATTGCTCTAATCGCAACACTCCATCCTCCAAATTGGTCTCCTTTGGATTCCTGTCCCAAACCTTAAGGTCTTTATTAGTCTTTGCATCATCACAGTAATGGGACAACAATTGCAAGTTGTAATGAACATAAACCAAGTTGTCTGCCTGGTCTAAACTCAACCTGTTCCTTTTAACACTGTGGATGAAAGAATAAGAGCTCCAACACCTCTCTGCAAAAGAAGTGTTTACCCCCTGTGATAGCACTCGCAATGCCAAAGTCTATAGAAGTGGAGTAGCCCCTCCATGCATGTTCCACCACTCAAGAGAAGAAAAAGTCTGTCGATCTCTAATTGCATGCATGCTCCCAAATGGACCAGTGTTAAGTGTATAGTTGCTCAACTTTCTCCATACCATGGCAACCTCCTCCTCATCAGGGACTAATTTACTCAATGCAATCATATATTTTTTGTGAACTTCTTGATCTTGGTGTGGTTTTCTCCTGCTTCCCCCCTAGGTGCTGGTGTTGAAAGCCATGATGGATGATAGTATTTAGGTGTCAAAACATATGCTAATGCATGCAATGGAACATTTAGCATTTCCCATCCGTTTTCCACCTCTGCACGAATATAATTGTACAAGGTGATATCTCTAGGCTCAACAATGTCTTTAATTTGCCCCAACATGCTATCCATTTTCTCATACACCTCCCCGATTATTGGTCGATCTGAATCTCCAAACTTGATCATGTAATAAATTGGTTTGGTGAATTGCAAAACATACTTAACCTGTGACCAAAAGTACATCTCAAGAATGGTGTCCTTTGCTGCATTAGCTCCTTCTCTATCAGTGTTAATTTCATCCCATGTTTCAGCACACACCATATTAGTTAAAGCTTGTCTCACCTTCACTAGCAGCCTAAAGGTGAGGTAATAATTGGCAAATCTTGTCTTTGCAAGTTTAAGCAACTGCAACTTGGAGTAAGTGCCATAGAAGTAGTTTACCCTTGTATGCCTTGTGATGAATTTAATGAGTTGCTTCCCTCTCCTGTAAAGCTCATTAATCCACCCACATTCTTTATGCTTCACAATATCATGCATCAAAAGGTTCAATGTGTGAACTAGGCACCCAGACCAAAATATGTGTGGATGAGTACGCTCAATAATTTTTCTCGCTGCCTTACAATTTGCTGCATTATCTATGATCACTTGAACCACATTATTCGGACCAACATCTTTGATTGATTGCAATAGGAGATCTGCAATGTTTTGGGAAGATGCATTGATGGAGGAGTCATGACATGTAATAAATGCTGCACCACTAGTAGAAACACCAAGAACATTTATCAAATGTTGGTTTCTAATATTTGTTCACCCATCTGATACAATGGATACCCCACAATCTACCCACTCATTTGTAAAACGTGTCAAAGCTCTTTGAACCTTTGCTTTTTCTCTTTCTAATAACACTGTTCTAGCTTTCTCATAGTTGGGGGACTTGTATCCTTTTGGGGCTTCATTAATGGCCTTTACCATTTCATGCTAATAGGGAGAGTGAAGCACATTGAATGGTACACCGCTAGCACAAAGAAATCGGACTATCTTTCCATCCACATCATCCCTCTTAGCAACATTAAGGAAATCCCCTATTGTTTTTTTACCTCCAGAGCTTCCAGAAGTACCATGAGGAGATGAGCTACCAAATCTAGAGGTTGCACTTGATTCAAAATGAGTTTTTTGTTTCTTGCTTTTTTGTTGTGTAGCCTCCTCTATTTGGATGTATTTTCTTTGTTCAATTGAAATGTTTGGGCAAACTAGTATCCCCACAACACCCTTTTTATTATCACTGTCTATCACCCCACAAGATGCCTCCTCACACGGGTATATGAACCACTAAATGATTTTCCTCCATGACAACCATGAGGGCACAAAAATTTGTAGCTTCCACCACCCTTTTTCACATAGTTCCACAAGGGTGTTAATGCAACTTTCCCCTGTAGTGTTTCAGTTTCCCCTTTAGGTTCAACTTCATTCCTTTCCTCTTCATACCCTTCCTCCTCATCATACATTGGGTCACTCATATTGGGACCACTGTCCTCTTGTGCTTCCCTTCTATTCCTACTCCCCCTCACCATCATTAAAACCAAAAGTGGAATGATACATAGAAGCCAAAAGAACACCATCTTGGAATATGGATATAGGTGGTGGACAACTTGCAATTAAATGAGCAAGTAGAAACAATGGGAAAAGAGTAGGAGAGAGGAGAAAAATACAAAAAAAAATGTCAAAAAAATAAGGGAGTTTGGAGTTTGCACTTACCTCTTTAGCTCTTGTAGATGAAGTCCTCCAAGCTCCTACTCCAAACTCTTCCTCCTTCTCCTAGCTCCTCCTCCTTCACTCCAAGCTCTCCTCTCTTCTCCAACTCTCATAAACTCAAAGTGAGAAAATGAGAGATGAATGGAAGCTTAAATCCCTTCATTCCTCACCCTAACCCAAGGTGGACCCACCTTCAACAAGTCAAAATACAAAAAAATAAAAAATAAATGAAAAAAACAACGTTTTTTTGGCTGCACGGTGGAAATGGAGGAAGTGTGTACGGAATCATGCGCTTCATACTCCGAAGCACGGCGCTTCGTACGACCGAAGCGTTGTACGAAGCACGTTTCGAAAAAACTGAAACGCATTTCGGTCACACGCATCTGGAATTTCCATGAAGCGTGTTTATCAGTCTGAAACGTGTTTCGGTTTTTCCGAAGTGTGTTTCGGATGGTGCTTCCCCCACGCATTCGTACGGATCGCGGATCGGGGTTTAGATCTGGGGGGGGGCGTTTCCTACAACACTGGTACAAACAACTCACTTAAGAGGTTCTGCAACCATGCGGCTTCACACGAGATCATACTTGTAGCTATGTATTTGGTCTTGGCAGTGCTTATAGCGACTGACTTCTGCTTCCTGCTCATCCATAATATCGAAGCAGAATCCAAAGAGAACCAGCGCTGAGAAGTGCTCTAGTGATCCTCCACACTCCTTGCCCAGTCAGCGTTTGAATAATCATGCAATTTCATATTTCCGGCAGTGTATCTCAATCCATGAGAGATTGTGCCTCGAAGATATCTCAGAAGATTCTTGGCACCAATCTAGTGAGGCTCAACCAAATATGAGCTCACCATCCTAACTGCAAAACATATGTCCGGACGGAAGTTCACCAAGAACATCGACGTGAATGAGTTTATGAAACTCAGAGGCATTTTCCAAATCTGGTCTGGCATCATCACCATATAACTTCTGAAAGTTAAGATCCTCGAGGTAGTCACAGGCTTGCAGTTTACCATTTCACATCCGGAATCCAACTCCCTCTTACTTCTGCAAGTGAGAGGGTCTGCACCTATTTGAAATAGGTCGCCCTCAGAAGGTGCTAGTATGAGAGGTCTATTATCCACAACCTTCAAACAATGGTTTGGATTAGCTTCACTTTTAGTGAATCTCAGCTTCATCTGGCAGCTATCAATCCTTTCATACTACGCCCGGGGAGTTTTGCTTCAAGCCATAGAGGGCTTTCTTCCACCTGCATACGTGAGATTCTTGATCATGAATCTCAAACGCCTCAGGTTGTTCCAAACCTGTGGACTTGCTACATGAGGGGAATGGTCCCCTTGTAAGATTTTCCTTCAGTACATCTCAGACATGTACTTTCATGCTTTTTTTGAATTCAGGCATCCTTGTCATCATCTGACTCACAAACCTCCAGTGCTATGTGTCAATGGACATGGTCCCCAGTGGACTTCCTGCAACTTGATACAACCCTGAACTCAAAAACATCTTTGAAAATTCTATTTTCAAACACGTACCTTTCCATTGATGAGTGTCACCCTGTAACCTTTGACTTCCATTGCCGAAATGGACACCAGGTTCTTCTTGCGATCAGATACATAAAAGAGATTTTGTAAATGAATTGAGTTACCCTCATTCAATTGAGGGGTAACATTCCCTACACGCTTTTCGGGATAGGTGGCATTGGCTCCAAGTATAATCCCACTATTGTTTCCATCTCTACCAAATTAGAGAGTGCACCTTTCTATCTGATGAAGTGCCTTGAAGCATTACAATCAATGAGCCAGATTCCCAAAGAATCTGAAGGAGAGGGCCAATACAAGATAACACTTCTTTATCTTATCAAAAACAACATTTGATTCTTCATACCTTAGGTTCCTTGCTTTCTTTGAAGAATCGACCATTTCCTTGGTGACCTGCATGGCCTGTCATTCCTTTGATCATTAAAGATGTCCCTAGAATGATTGTTATCTTCATCAAGAGATGCGTCTCTGTCATTCGGACACTCCTTCGCATAATGGCTGAACTTATTGCAACCAAGGCATCTGCCTTTCCTTCCACCCTTAGATTTAGACTTCCCAATGAAGTGATCTTTAGGTAGGCCATCAGAAACTTCGACTTCAACCTCGGTGAATTTGAAGAGGGATGAGGAATTCAATGATCCTTTTGTCCTTTCCCAACTGTCTTCAGTGATTGCTCTTTCACTCTTGCTTGGGCATTGTCTTCACCTCAGCTCCGATGCCATGTTAATTTTAGGTATGTTCTATGCTTAGAGCAATTTATTTCAATTTTCATAGTTAGCTCAATATCTTTTCCAGATTAGCAATCACATCAGCGTTAAAGTAAACTGCAGATAGAACATAAACATAAATCGCAGAAGACAAGTCAAGACAAGAGGACACAAGATGTGGCGCTAGCCAGGGACAAACCCCAATGTGGGGAAAGCCTTGATAGTTTAGCTGAGAGAGAGAGAGAGAGATAGTACATTACAACAGAAGTCAACACTTTGACTTTTCTAGATAAGAGCATAGATCATCTCTAAGAAGATGATACATGAGATCAGTTGAAGACATGCTGCTTCAACTGATTCTCCAAGGTGACTACTCCACCTATCGTTGTGCTACTTTTCGTCATCATGCTGTGCCTCACCGTGCTGCACCATGCTGCACCCATCATCACTATGCTGCATCTCATCATGCTTCATTAATCATGATTGTACCCATCACTGTACTGCATTATGTGCCATTGCTGCACCATATTGCCATACTGACCTATGTGTTGGCTTCACCTTGCTTGCTTGTTGCCCCTTGCTTGCTTGTTGTCCCTAGCATGCTCGTTGTCCTTAGCATGCTTGTAATTGCATGCTAGCTGTCCCTTGCATGCTAATTGTAACATTGCATGCTTGGTGTATTTGCTGCTAAGTACCATACAACTGTCCCAATGTTAGTTAGCAGTGCCTTGCATGCTGCTCTCCTTTGGAGATAGATGCTCTGGCTATTCTGGTAGTTCCCGACAGTTCCGGCTGTTCCCTGCAGTTCCGACAGTTCCGGCAGTTCCAGCTGTTCTGGCTGTTCCCGGCAGTTTTGCTAGTTCTCGACAGTTTTGGCAGTTCCGATAGTTTCGGCTGTTTCCGATAGTTTCAGCTACTGCCCTCTGCGTCAACTTTCACGGTTGTTCCGGCATATCCTGGCAGTTCCCGACAGTTCCAGCAGTTCTGGTTGCTTTTGGAAGTTCTGGCAGTTCCCGATAGTTCATGCAGTTCCAACAGTTCCAGCTGTTCCCAACAGTTTCGGCAATTCCCGATAGTTCTCGGCAGTTCCGGCTTTTGCCCTCTGCGTCAACTTTCCTGGCAGTTCCGGTAGTTTCGACAGTTCCCGACAGTTCTAGCTTCTGCCCTCTGGATTAGGGCAACGTTATCCCTTAGGATCTCTCCTCCTACTAAAACCCAAAGACATGTAGAGAGGAAGAGATCCCAAGTGTGTTGAAATGACTTAAAGGCTATCTCTATTTATACTAAAACGTTGAGCACAAGTGGGGTTTATTTGGTTGCTGGCCGACTTTGATGAATTGTCCCATAACACAGATAAATTCATATCTCCATGAATACTTATCGGAATCGGATGATCTTTAGATCAATCTTACACCTCCCGATGAGAGGGATCCGAGAAAAATATCAACTTCCATTAATAAGATGATCCACATGGAGTTTGGCCCTAGTTGCCAATTTTAACAATCACCCCGTTCAAGAACGCTGTTTTGACGTCCATTTGGTGAAGCTACCATCCCATCTGAGCTGCCGGGGATATAACTGACCAGATAGAAGTGTATTTGGCAATTGGGGCGAAGGTCTCCACATAAACTATCCCTTCTTTGTGTGCATACCCCTTTGCCATGAACCTAGCCTTGTACTTTTCCACATTGCCATCTACAATATATTTGATCTTGTAGATCCATCTAGAACCTACAACTAATCTGTTTTCCGACCTTGGCACTACCTCCCAAACATCATTCGTCATGATAGAGCTATACTCTTCTACCATGGCATCTACCCACACTTGATGTTGTGCAACTTCCTGAAAGCTCAAAGGTTCTACAACCTGAGCAACCAATGCTTGGTACCTGTCAGGCTATTTGCGTTATCTATTGTTCGTCCTAGGAGTTCTACTAAACTCCTTTGCTTCTCTCAATGTTTGACGAACCTCTCTACTAGCTCGACCACTAGTTATGGGAGGTTCACTCCTTATCCTGCCTCTACTGCTCCATCTGCTGAGAACTCCCTAGATTTCCTGTGTTAGTTTTTGGTAGCATCAGAAGCGCTCTAGCCTTGAAAATTGGTGGAGAGGCTAAGGCACATAAATTCTAAAGAACCCAGAAACCGTTTGGTGAAATTCCACCCTGATTGTATTTTATTAAAATAATTAATATTTTTAATGGGGTTCCTAACTCTAAACTTACGAAAAAAAGAATATTAATGGGTATTAATCAAAATATGGGTGAGAATGATCTAAAAGGCGGATCAAGTCATGTTTTAATCTTAGTTGTTGATTAGAGACTTAATCTCGACCATTGAAGTCTCAATGAGAAAAGTATAAGGAGGAGGCTTGGGGTTCATTTAGAAAGACACACTGAGAGATTGAGGAAATCGATTTTCTGAGGTGAGAAGTTCTCAAGAAGAAAATCAATTGGGGAGATCTTTCAGCAGAAGGGCAAGGATAGTTCGGAATACTGACAGAGAGGCTAGAAGAAGCTTATGGAGGCAACGCAATAGCCAGGAGGACTGACGCTGGGCCAATCTAGGCCCACAAGCCTTGACGCAGAGCCAGAAGGGCTAGCGCAGAGGAGGAAGCTGCCTTCCACGCAGAAAGCCGGAACTGCCGGAACAACCGGGAAAGTTGATGTAGTGGGCAGAAGAGCTGACGCAAGGCCTATGCAGGGCCAATGCAGAATTAGCCAGGGTTAGCTAGTCTTGCTACTGGATCAGCTGGAATCTGCTGGGTGAAGTGAGGTAAAACTCGCTCAGATTTTTCGCCATTGTATTTCTCTGTCACTAGTTTGCTGGGAGGGCTACCAACATTTGTATTCAGAATTACTTCTTAATAATAGAAAACCCTCAGAGCTGTTGCACCGGTTTTCCAGCATTGGGTTTTTTCGGAGATTATTTTGTCCAAAAGTAACTGTGTCCTATGTATCTTGTTCTTTGCTTAGTTTCCTTGTTTCATGCAAATCAAATTTAAAGTAGTGTAGGTTGCAGAAGTAGTTTGCTTCAGTATTCAGAAGAATAACTTGATGAATGTAATTAAGATCAATTAGGTGAAGTAGATTCGGATTTGCTGCGGTAGGGGTTCCTTGAGGATTAGGAATTTTCATGTCCTGCACCTGAGGAAATACTGGTAGTGGTCACAATACTTGATCGTTGTGATTGTCCTCTTGCTTGTCCCACTGATTGCCCCTGTGGCTGCCCCTGTTGCTGGACCAAAGGAGCTTTCGCTGACTGATTCAGATCACCTGTAGGCATCTCACGAGATGTCCTGAAAGCTCGGTCCTCCATGAATTTCACGTCTCGCCTTACTACAATCTTCTTATTGCTAGGAATGTAGATTCTGTATGCCTTTGAGGTTTCACTGTACCCAACGAAGAACCCCTTCTGTACAGTCTGGTCCAGTTTGGTATGTTTGTCATTTGGCACGTGGCAATGAGCAACGCTGCCAAAAATTCTGAAGTGGCTAACCTCTGGCTTCTTGCCTGTGAAGATTCCTTCTGACATTTTCTTCCCCAATGCTCTATGAGGAGTCCTGTTCTGAATATATATTGCTGTGTTGCATGCCTTTGTCCATAGAAATCTGGGTAGATACTGGTCATATAGCATAGCCTTTGCAGGTCCAACAATGGTTCTGTGTTTCTGCTCCGCTACACCATTCTGCTGTGGATTATATGGAGTTGTCCATTCTCTCTTGATGCTTTCTTTTGTACAAAAATTTGTGGTCTTTATCAATATATTGTCCACCATTATCTGAGCGAAGTACCTTGATCTTATTCCCTATTGCATTCTCCATGAGAGGTTTAAACTCTCTGAAATGATCGAAGACCTCATCTTTGGTCTTCAAGAAGTAGATCCAGGTTTTCCTGGAATGGTTATCAATGAAGGTGACGAAATATCTAGCACCACTGAGAGCTCTAGTGGACATCGGGCTGCAAATATCTGAATGTATGAGTCCTAACACGCCATCAGCTCTGCAGTCACTTCTTGGAAATGTTACCTTAATATACTTCCCAAGTACGCATCCTCTGCACACATCAACCTGTTCTGTGCCAAGTTCTAGAACCCCTGTTACTGTTTCTCTAAGCATCTTGAGTGCCCCATGGTGTAGATGTCCCATTCTCCTATGCCATAACTCTTTCAACTCCTTCCTGCTGCTACTATCACTGCCTATTAGTGCCATTAGAGAATTAATCTGTAACCGGTACAATCTATTACTTCGAACTCCAGTCTGTCTTACCTTTTTCCAGCTTAGGTGTTTGACATACACTTTCTTCTCTATGAAGTGAATATCATACCCCTTATTCTGTAACTGGGATACAAAAATTAGGTTCATACCCAATCTTGATACATGCAATATATTTGTAGCGCTGGTGCTTGCTCTTGACTCCCGCTGAAAATCTATGGTACCTCTCCCTACTGGAGTACATTTTGTTCTGTTTCCCATAGTAATCTGGAAGTCCATCTGCTCCTCCTTGTAGTTAGAGAAATATTCTCTAACCCCTGACATGTGCGCTGATGCTCCATTGTCTATATACCAGACACCCTGTGAAGCTGATCCTGATAAGTAAGCAAATTTGTCGTGCAATCTAGAAGACAAATCTGAAGTCTCCTGAATGTTACTTCTGTGCTAGCTCTACTTCTAGCAAACTGCTTCAAAAACCTCTATGTTCAGCTAGAGATCTGGTCAACGAAAAATCTGAGCTGCTCCCTCTTCCTCCGAAATCACTCGATCTAGAAGGATTGCATTTTTCTGCCCCTCAAAAAAATCGAACTTTCCTCAAGCAAGTCGGCCTCCTAGAAAAATATTACGTTGCCCTTGGGAATTTCGGGTTGCTACCCTTGCTGAGTAGCGAAATTCCTTTCCTTCATTTTTTTTGAGCTTTCCGGCTGATCAATTGTGCTTTGATACCATGTGAAGTTTTTTTCTATTGTAGCAACTAGAAATTATTCTTCTAACTGAAAAATTGATTATGCAGTTTATTCGCTATGACAAACAACGAATAAAATCACAACTGCATTTTTCACCATAATAATACTACAAAAAATAAAATATCGAAAATTGAGAAATTCCATAGCACACAATAATTTTGACACAATTATTTTTGGACAATTGTCCCCAGAAAAACCCAATGCAGGAAAAATGGTGCAGTGGATGAGGGTTTTATTATTATTCTTCAACAACAATTCTGAGTACAATAATTTAGATGCCTAACTGGCCAATCTAATATGAGGAAAATACTAGCAAAATTATTGTGAGAATTTTCTCTCACCCCACAGCTAATTTCTGCCACCAAAATCACCGCCCTAGCCTTTGCGTTGAGCCTCCTGTGTCATCCTCTACATAGAGCCTACGCCGACCCTATGAGAATTTCGACCTTCCTTCTTTTGCCTCTTTTGGGGACTTGAGACCTTCCTCTCAGAATGTTGTTGCCCTCCTCTTCTACCTGCTACTCACCCTCTGACTCTATCTTCTCTACTGAGCTACTGCTATTGAGAAAATCGATCTGCCCAGGTAACTGAGTATCCGCACTGGTGTGATCTCCATGACCACATCAACCTCCTCTTATAATCTGCTGTTGGAGCATCAACGACCAAGGTTAAAACATAATCGATGGCTAGGATCATTTCTAGATCGATCCATGTGAGTTTCTAGATGATTCTCACCTTATCTCAATTAACACTGATTAATTAACCATATTCCTTATGTTTAGACTCAGGAAATATTTTAAAAATGATTAATAATCTAATTGAGACACTTCTTGGTGGAATTTCCAAAAATGATTTATGGGTTTTGGAGATCTCATGTATTCTAGCCTCTCCACCAAATTTTGTCGCTAGAACACATCGAATGCTACAAAAACTAACAGATGTTTCCAATGGTAGTTCCAACTCAAGATGCCCTTCTTGGCTTCTACACTTTTACTAGCTCCAAGACTTCCACGAAAGTCTCTTTTATATTTCTATTAGCTTCAAAAATCTCTTCTTCTCAAATCAATAACAATAGGTCTGGTACTTATGCCAAACTTTTGTCAAACTATAGGACTTCTTTAAACCTTTGTTGAAGAAGATCTAGTGTTGATTATTTTCCAGCGTTGGCTTAACACAATCACTTTAAAATAAGCTCAAAAGGTCTTATATGTAAGTTGGACAAAATCAAGGCTCCTTACGCTGACCTATAGGACTATATCAAGGCTCCTATTCATTCATAATGTAATCATAAAACGCCTTCCAGATCATGCCTCTTAACATATTTTTCTGAAGATGATTAAGGAGAATTTTCGGCTACTATTCTACTTCACTGTACTTGTGGTTATAATTTTGTTGATTGTTATAGAGGTCTTGGCCTGTCCCATTGTAGGTTTCGGTCCTCCTTTACACAGAGTTATTAGGTCACCTTTACAGGGGTATATCTCTTCGCTCTTTTACATGGGTATATCTCTTTTAGCTCTTTAGGATTTCGACCACTCTTTAGATACTACAATAGAGCTCGGTGATTAATTCAGAGGAAAACTGTTCATGAATATGCCAGAGTTTGGTCTACTCCACAGAGGATTTTGTCACTTAAACATTGATTAGAATCTTGGGTCCTTCAAGAAAGAGATTGCGGCCTCTTCATAGAGCTCTGTCCTATCCACAAAAATTTGAACTCTAGCTCCGATGACAACTATGCACAAAACAGTCTGAATGCCATCTTTTCATTGTTAAATGTTGATTTGTGGTAGCATTGGATGTGCTCTAGCCATGAAAATTGGCAGAGAGGCTAAAGCACATGAGATCTCTAAGACCCAGAAATGGTTTGGGGAAATTCCACCTGGTTAGAGAGATATTAAAATAACTAATATTTTTAATGGAGTTCCTAGGTCTAAACTTAGGAAAATTAAAATATCAATGCGTATTAATATAAAACTGGGTAAGAATGTTCTAAATGACATGGATCAAGCCAAATCTAATCTTAGCTGTTGATTAGGAACTTCAACTCGGTCGTTGAAGACTCAACAGGGAAAGTATAAGAGGAGGCTTAAGGGTCTGTTGGAGATACACTGAGATTGATCAGTCAGTTTGATTTTCTGGAGCAGGGTTTGCTTAGAAAATTCGAACAAGTGATCTGGGTTGCAGCGAGGGGCAGTGAGTGCATCACAGGGAGGCAGAGATAGTGCTAGAGGGCTAGCACAGTGATTGAGGAGGCTACGCAGAGCTAGCATGAGCCACGCAGAGGGCTAGAGAGACTGCGCAGAGGCTAGCGGGGCATGTGTGGATGACGCAAAAGGTCAGAGAGCCAGTGCAAAGCAACAGAGGGTTGACACAGGGGGTTTCAAAGCTACGCAAAGGTTAGGAGGGTTGATGTAGAGCCTTAGAGAAGCGTTCGAAGGATTTTCGTGGAGCAAACTTGATGAATACCTTCTTCCAAAGAGAGGTATTACTCCCATATAGATATCTCTGTTGGGTGCCCTAGTTTGGCACCCTAGTTGTACTCAAGAAAGCTGCTTAATAATAAAACCCTCAGAATTGCTGCACCTGTTTTCCCAAGTTGGGTTTTCTCGGAGACGATTGTCCAAAAAATAACGGTGTCCCTTGTGTGTTTATCTATTATTTCATTTGATGATCTGTATATGAGTTGAGGCTGCATTTGTGTTTATTTTCAGTATTTATATGAATAAATAACTTGTTAAAGAATAAACAAGTGGGTGAAATAAACCAGATAATGCAGTGGGAATTTCTGACGTGTCAAACTTAGGAATTTCAACATTAAATAGCCCAAAACAATCAAAATTTTCAAGATCAATCCTTCTTCTTGCGTTGAGACAAAGGTAACCCTACCTCTTGTGATCTTCTAGTTGCCTACAATATGATCCTTAGCTCTGATACCATGTTGGAAAACTGATTAGGGAAGCATGTTTCATTTTATTGTTTTCCTTTACTTGATATTTACTTGTGATGTTAGGTTCTTTAACTTGATTATGTTTATGTTCTATATCATCAAACAAGAACATAATATATGGGATCAATGCCAGTGAAAGAACCCCTCCAAAGGGAAAAACCACAAGGACACTTCTTATCAACTTCAAAAGAGACTTCCAAGACCAAACGTTAGACTAGGGCTCCCACCAAGTCGGCCAGTCTGCCTTCCCACACGAATGAAGTAGATACTTTCCAAAATGAGACTTTCCTAGTGTTGTGGTTCTGCAGTGCTCTTCTGCAACTTCGGATCTGAAGCTTTCTTGCATGTGTAGACTGTCCCAAGCAAATATTACAGTCATTTCTTCATACTTCTTTCTTTCATCTTCGACTCTTCTAACCTCTTCATATTTGGAGTCTAGGCTGCATATTAGATAGAAAACTCGTATTTGTTACTTGTTCCAAATGAAGTAGTGTATCCTTTATTATATCGCTGTCTGAGTGGCTCAAATAGTCCTCGTTAGGCCGACATGAGCAGGGTTGGCCAACAACTGATGGAGCCCTTTAGACACTTATAATTACAAAAATAAATTTCTTTTCTTTAATATAAGAGCCCAAAAGGGTTGTTTACATAATTAAAACGATCAAGACTTTAAGACAAAGACCTAGATGCATACAATGGATGCTAGACCTATAAGCATAAAACCGATGCTTTATAAACAATTTTTCTTTTACATTTCTTTCTTCTTTTAATCAATACATAAGAATTACATCATGATATGAGACAAATGACAATTATGAAGACCGAAACTAGTTACAATTTCCAACATAGGTATACTCCTCAACCATCACATTTGCCACACGTGTTGTTGTGCAACCTCTTGATAGCTAGAAGGCTTGCTATCTACTAATTCACTGACTAATGCTATGTAGCCAATGTACCTCTCTGGTTGTCTCTGCCGCCTATTGCTCATCTTAGGAGCTGCCACAAACTCTTGAGCATCCATGAGTGTCTGTTGAACCTCATGGTTCCTCTTGCCAATTGTATAGGATGGAATGTCAGCTTGCATGTCCTTTTTGATGCATCTCACGGATTTGTTCCATCTGCTGCTCCATACTCTGCGAACTCTCAAGAACTCTTACACCTTAGCCTGTGCTTGTACTAGTAATTGTACTTGTTCTCTGTTGTACCTGATCCTGCTGCTCAACTCTTGGAGCTTTTGCTAAGATGCCCAGTCTGATCATTTGTTACTAGAAAGTCTCTGGACCTTTGTATGGCTTGTCCTCCATGAACTTGACATCTCGTCTCACAATAATCCTCTTGGCCCCTAGAATGAATCTCTGATATGCCTTTGATGTCTCGTTGTACCCCGCAAAGTACCCCCTTTTTGCAGTTTGATCTAATTTGGAACGTGTATCTCCTGGAATGTGACAATACACTAAGCTACCAAATATCCTAAAATAACTGACATCTGGCCTCTTCCCAGTGAATGCCTCCTCAGGTGTCATCTTGCCCAATGCTCTATGTGGAACCTTGTTTTGAATGTAGATTGTCGTACTGCATGCCTTTGCCCATAAATAACATGGGATATTTTGGTCATGCAACATAGCCCTCGCTACCTCTGATATAGAAGGATTCTTTCTCTCAGCAACCCCATTTTGTTGTGGGTTGTCTTACCTACCACTCTATAGGTGATACCCATAGGAGAAATTTTTTCTCCTAGATGGTCTTCAACTGGCAGCTAGCACCCCCGTGCAGCCACCAGATAGCTCGATGTGCCACTGTCTCTGCTATCTGAGCCAACCATGTGGTCCCTCGTACATCTGTTATGATCGTATGTTTGAAGGTGGGCCTCTTGACCTCGAAGGTATGGCTTTTCATTGGTATAGTTGAGTAATTTTACTTACTTATCATGGACGCTTTTGGGCATGGATTGGTGTGGGGATTTGGCAGAAAGAGTGGGTTAGTTCTGTACTCTTGTCTTCTTTGCCTGATTTGGTGGTTAGCTTTGTATCTTAGTCTTGTGGGATCTCCTTTACTGGCCATTAGATTTAGGGTTGGCACTACATGGAAAATCCCGCTTTTGGTTGCATGGTCCTGCTTCTCGACACCATATACATCGCTCCCCTCCACTCATTCTAACCCCATTTTATCACTTTTCCCATCCGGGTCCACATTTCTCTGTTGGGTCCACAAAGGGTTAGCCTCCCATTCCCCTTGTCCACACTTTGGGTCGAGCTTGAAACGATGCCTCAGAGGTTGATGCAGCTAAAAAAAAGAAAAAGCAATTTGACCACTCTCAACAGGAAATTGTGCCATAAAATGCAAAAAATGGTTAGGACATACACATTTAGCACGTAGGCAAAAGCCAAGCATAAGCTCTACATCTTATTTGTGGCCATCACCCTGGTTCCTTTAGGCCCTAGATGAGCCCCCTCCAATTGAAATATTTGGTAGTAATGGGCCTGAAATGTTCTAATATTCTTACTGCTTAGTATTATGTTACTGTTTTGGTGAACTAACGAATATATATTTATCCCATGCACCGGGAGTTGTTTCATTTAAACAGGTCATTACAAGTTTACCGCCTCCAGACACAGGAGCAGATCTTAACTATTACACCCTAGAGGATCAATTGGCACTTCTCACCAAGGTAACTATTTAGTTGCAAATTAGTTCTATGACACAAAATTGAAACATCATCACTAGATCTAGTATGTTGTTGATAGTAAGGCAGGCAAATTTTTGAATGATTTTTTTCCTGCTTTCTTAGGTGTTGAATGCTGGAGATGATGTGGTCGGCCTGGAACAATTAGAAGAAGATGCGGATGATATTACCCTCCTAAAAGCTCGCCGTTCAGTAGGATCAATGAGTGCTATGTCTGGTGCTAATGGCATGGTATACATGGAATACAGGTATTATTGAAATCTCATCTCCCTTGAAGAATATCAGCACCTATTTTTAGGTTTCTAGCCTTCAGCTTCTGTACCGTCTGTCTTAGAATATCCAGAATTCAAGGTCTGACTTGTAAATGTGATCGCTTTTCAGCCGAGGCAAACAAGGCATGCAGGGTCAAATGAAGGCGAAGCCTCGTGATCAAGCCAAGCGACATAATTTATTTAAGAGGCGTTTTGCTTGACATAAAAATGGAAATGGCACACAGAAGGCTGCATTAATGTTACCTCTTCCAGGAGTGCAACTTATTGCTAAGGCAAGGAAGGAGATGGCTGCTTGACAATATCCTTAAAAAAAGATTTCCTATTTGGTTATTATATACAGCCATGCATCATGTTTCGTAAATGATGTAAAAATAGTTCCAAACGTATGACCACTTTGGGAAGCAGATAGGTATTTATCTGCAGAAATGAAGGCTGAAATTTTCTGTGCCGTTGTTTGCGCATGACGATAACTTTTACCTCACTTTGGAGGTGATCTCTGTTGTTTATAATTCTCATATTTACTTTATTTGTGATATTATTACAAGTCACTCAGCTATGCATAGCTGAGTGAGGATCATGGATTATTTTTGGTTAATGTAACATCGATAATGTTACCCAAATAAATTTGATTAAATATGAACATGTTTATAAAATCCAGCAAATATATGGAATTTGTGAAAATTTTAAATTATATATCTTTCTGAACTTCCTGGCAAATTTGATTTTATCCTATATTTTTGCACTCTTGAATTTCCCTTGTCATTGAATTGGAACACCTGCACAAGCAAGGAGATGTGCAATTTTTTTTTTTTTTTTTTAAATTCTATTAAGAACAAAACATGTATTGAGAAATTATGTGCAATTTTTTTTTTTAAAATTTCATTAAGAACCAAACATGTATTGAGAAACTATGATGCTAGTAGATTATGATTGATTTCTTTTAATTTGATTATTATCTATAAATATTTGTTGACTTCTTATTAAAATTTAGGTTTTTTTCATCAAACAATTCCCAAAATTTACAAAACATGAAAATCACAATGAGACAACGGAGATAGGAAATTAGGCTCCAAGCCAAGGCAAAACCCCACAAGGGGAAAACCCAAGAAATCCTCTTCTTATAGAATTAGCTCAAAGTGAAATATCCAAGACCCAAGACCAAGACTGCCACAAAGACCCCAAGTCAACCTTCTTCCAAGTCTCCTAAACAAGTACAAGTCAGCAAAAGTCAACATTGGTCAAACCTTTGAAATCTAGTCAACCCCTAAAATTTTGGGCTTGCAGTACCTCAGAAAAATTCGCATGTGTGAGAAAAACTAGGGCAAGAAACTCGTCTTCCCTCTCTCCTTTGACTTTGGTTGTCATCTTCTTGTTTAGCACAGAAATTGATGTGATGATGTGTGTGAATGAATGATCTTCAAATGAGTCGAACTGCTTCTTATATATAGTTGTCCAGGAGGGTCGAATAGATGCCTCTTTAGGCCGACTTGACCAAGGAGGACCGACTTGGCCTTGTGGTTGACATTTTGACTCTTTGACTTGAAATAAAATAACTTTTCTTTTTCTTTACAAGAAGTCCAAGACTCAATTACATTTCTTTGACACTAATTTTTCTTTTCACTCAATTGACCCTAATAGGCATAAAGAACATGCTTGGACTAAAATAGAATAATAATAAATAATAAATACATTAATAGTACATTTGAATTATATTATGAAGACCCACACTAGCTACATTTCCAACACTCCCTCTTAACTAGAGAGCTATTAATAATGACACGACATGATACTCTCAAGTTGAAATACTTTCATAAGAAGAGATTCAGATTGATAAGTAAAATCATAAAAAGAGTTGTCAAAAATAACAGGGCCTTAACAAGTGTTGTCAAAAATAATAGGGCCTTACCAAGCTTTATCTCTCCACTAGATCAACATAATATTGGGAGACATAAATTTGGACACCACTACCTTTCTAGCAGATATCCTATCTGGATGTTCACTAGGTATGTCCTCACATGACTGACTATTTTTATCTTGGATACGCGTCTTCAAAGAATATCGAGCCTCAAGATTTCTTACCTTGGATACAAATCCTCAAAGAATATTGGTCTCAAATGCTTATCCAATCCACCATTCTCCTTACCAATGCTTTCATTGGGCTTATGACTGTTAGTCTTGGCCATAGTGCATGACATATGGAGAATACAATGTCAACTCTCACTCCCTCTCAACCAGGGAGGAGATCTTCACTCACTCTTAAACAGGAAGAAATAACCACAAGCTTAAGCTTGTCTAAAAAATTATCATCAATGCATTGGCTACTTATTCTAACATGAATATTTGTTGTAGTTTCTCGGTTCTTATATGCATCATACCGTATTAAAGGAAATTTCAGCCTAAAAGTGCCTTTGAAATTTTCACGTAATTTCCATATCATAACATGTAAACCAATCAAAATCCTTTAAATATAAAGAGGTGCATGTCCTAAATAGCTTTAAATTGTTTTATTTGGGTATTTGTGAAATATTTTATTACTATTATTTACCTACCTTACCCATATGAATTAGAATATTGAAAACAATTATTAATGCAATGTAATTTTTTTTTGTAAGCTTGGCAGGACCTTCATTCATTCATCAAAAAGGGCATATTAATCCATGATCAGATGGTAAGTTGGCCTCAATCTGCCCTGTGGGAAACTAGATCTGTTGGCCAACTTACCGCATTATAAGCCATCCAAAAGAAAAATAATTTAAGACTGTCTTGTAGAGCTATATATGTCTGAGTATCCTTAACTCGCCAAGTATCTAAATCCTAAGACATAGTATCAAAGTTTGCAAATCCTGCATTTATACATAACAAAAATTGAAAAACACACTAGGCATGACATATTTCTAATCATCGGAAGAGTCCATAGGAGTTGTATCTTTTGCGTTCAAGCTAGGAAGTTTCGTTTGAGGGAGACACAATATGTTTTTCTATACGGCTGAGGCCGACATTCTGTTGTTGAATCTGAAATTGGATAAGCTGGAATTCTTTATGAATTTTCAGAAGAACGAGATTGGTTTTTGCTAGACTAGTGGCGGGAGTAGATAGGGCTCTTGCCACAATATTTTTCACAAGCCTATGCAGGTAGACAATCTGTTTATACTAAGAGGATTGAAACTATGTAAAATTTGAAACGAGAACAATAAACTCAAAACAGGAACTCTGGCCAAAAACCTCGAAAAAACATAAAAAAACAGTGCTAAAAATGAAAAGTGTGTATACTGGAACGATGATTTTATTTTTTAGGGTTCAATTTTGAACATGTTTTAAAAATGGCAGTCTATGAATTTTACTACGAAATTTTCATGCAAAATATAGCTTCAAAACGAAAGTGATGATACTGGAACAATGTTTTTTTTTAGGGTCAATTTTCAAACTTTTTAAAAAATACTAGTAAAACCAAATTTTTATGTGCCAAACAAAGTTGTTTACGAGGAAAAAAACACATTAATGTTTCTGGTAGAATATCATTTTTCTTTCTTAAGTATAAATTCAACATGTTTTCAACCATAACATGCTAGATACAAAAGAAATTGAATTTTTTTCATCTATAAAATTAAAAAACCATGACATTATGAACAGATTACATCACTAAATGAATTCAAAAGTCATTATTTGTATATTGAATAAAACATACATTATATCTCTAATTTAATATTGCATTGTAGTTATTTTAAACAATAAAAATTATCATAATTAAGACATATAATCCAACAATATAAAAATGCCTCATAACTTCTCATTTAACACCATATGGAAATCATTAATTTTATTTCAAGATACGATGCATTCATCAGTTATATAAATTGTTTTAAACAATTATTCAAAATCACTCATATTTTCTTGCACACCATCAGGATTCACATCTTCAGATGAGTGACTGGATGCTGACGAAGATGTTCCATATTCTTCTCTTTCATCAACTAGTGCCCCATCTGAGTCCACATGCATGCCCAACACTCTAGGTTTCAAATTTCTTCTAGATTTACGAATGGTTTCAGCAGACTCCCATCTCAACACTGTTCATTCTGGTAACAACCTTTTCAGAATCTCTATCGTCTTGAAGCGAAAAGTTCCTCTCTTTGTTAAATTGAAGTCATAAACAAGTATATCAACATCCTCCAATTTTAATGTCTGTGCGACGACGATTTATATTTGTACCCTTTCTTTTTCTCTTTCTGCCATTTTTTTTGTCAACTACCATTTCTGGCTTATACACACCATTGAATGGGTGTGTATATGTGGCATACCAATGTACTTCAACACTTGTAACATCCTCATTTTCTGTAAAGACCTTTATAAGTTTAGCAACCCAGAATGGATAGCCATTGGGATCTCCATATGCTAGCACTGCAGTCATGCAACCCTCCTCAATATCATGTACTGAACCCTTGTAAAGGTCTTCCATGGCTTCACGCTGTGCACGAGATCTTCTGGAATCAATATACATCTCTCTTTCCTCTACTTGTGAAGAATTAATAATACCTTGAGATCGTTGCTGTTCAACAATGTTTATTTCCTCATGTTCATTTGACACATTTTGTGGCCAAATAAATGGATTCTTCAAAGGTATATCTTCATTTGTTGTCGTTGAAATGATATCACTTTGATTATTGAAAAATGACTCCTACCAAACTGAGTCAGCAATGTCAAAGTACTCATATGTATATCTAATACATTTTTTAATTTCTTCCAGGCAATCAGAATAATTTATATCTCTATTTTGTCTGCGTGCATTCTGAACTTTACCAATTGATTTTAATAACAATATTTTTGATGCAAATATCGGATGATTTGGAATGAACTTCAAAAATTGCAAACTTGATGGTGGTGCCCATTCTGCAGTAGTTGAATACTTCTTGCCCCATATTAGTGTTTTTCCATCAATTTTTTTGATACAAAATTGATGTTGGAAACTAATGTCATTAAGTTGTTCAATGCATTTCCCCTGACCATATGATCCCAGAATAAACCTTCGCATGTCAATAGTTTCTTCCAACACATCAAAAGTAGGCTCTGGCATGTATGATTTCTTAAGACATTCAATTAGTGATGACAAGCTCCCAACTTGCTTCCTCCTCAATATGACTAAAAAACGACTGAACATCTGATCAATATGGTCATGAGTGTGCCCAACAAGAAGAAAACCAACGTTTACCTTTTGAAAAATCCTCAATTCAACAAGCATGTTTAGATATCCAAAAACAACTTGATTTTCGTTTTCACGGCCAATGTTGTCCAATTGTAGATACAAAACTTTAGGAAGAGTACCCGACCAATGAGAAATCACATTATGAATTATGGTTATGGTCAGATTTGCATCATTATGAATATTTGGAGCTATGAAGTACACCCTTGGCAACATTTTCCCATTGAAGACCATACAACCGACCAAGTGAAACTGAAAAAAAAATTTCCTCCTGTAAATTTTTGGGTGTGTGAACAAAATGTGGTAAAAGTGTTTTCTTCTCGTCCATACCATCAATTATCAAACCCAAATATTTATTTGGATTATCATAACACTTCTTTCGATGTTTGTACAACTTCTTCCTTTCGTTTTTTTGTTGTTCGCGATGATCTTGAAGTTCTTTGAGAATTAAATCTACACAACATAAAAGAAATTCATTAAGAAATATGTTTTCATAGTTGATGACTATACAATTTTAAAAGTCAAAGTTATGAATGCTTACCTCTTTCTGACCCTTCACATTTGTCCCTTTTTTTATTTTAGAGAAGCACATGTACTACAAATCCCCATCCTTGTCTTTTTAGGAATACAGACATTGTTGAATTCTTTCTTCCATACTTTCACAGAATATTGATATGTAATAAACTGACCATGTCCCTTAGCACCTTCTGCATATTCTCTGTATAAGTTGTAGATTTCTCGTCTTGAAAAATTATCTGGAATATGTATTGTCTCTCTATTTGGCATACACTCTCCATGCTTTGAAAATAAATCTTTCATCCATGACATTGCAATATTTGATAATGGCCCAAATTGTCTTTTATGACGTACTTCTGAATAAAATGTGGGATCCTTTTCCAAATTTTCTTGAATTCTCGAGAGATGAAAATTCCCAATCGAATGAAACATTTTGAAAGCTTTTCTATAGATAAATAAATTCCCAATATGATAATCATACCTTGACAATGTAGATTGCATGCACCCAACTAAATATGGATTTTGCATGCTTTTATTCATTGACAAATATCTCTTCCTGCTTTCTAATGCAAATTTGAAATCCATATGTTTCAAGCAATCTTTTTGGCAACATTCACTTGAAATGAGGGCATTGATAGAACTTCTTCTCATCAGATATTCTGCTCTACCCTTTGTATAAATACAACAACTTGCATTGATACGAAAATGTCTACTCCTACTCCTCGATACAATATATCTTGGCAACATCTCCATCACTGGATCATCATTTGTATAAGGATTTTCATCATCATTAAGAGGAATGCTATCCACACTATGATCAGCTCTGGTTTTCAAATATTGACTTGGAGGATATTCTTCATCTTTCGCTTCTTTAGTGCTACTGTCGTAGTGCTTAGAATTCGGGCTGAATGGAAAATCTGACTCGATGTTTAATGGATCTTCTTCCTCATGTGCATTATCAGTGCTACTCTCATAGTCCATAGAATTAGGATTACGTCGAAAATGTGACTGTTTACTTATTGAAGATGCTACATCCTGTCCTTTGTCACTGCTACCTTTATACTCATTAGAATTAGGACTAAGTGCATCATCCTGTCCTTCATCACTGCTGCTCTCATA
>APFE030616122.1:25940-57723 GCA_000404065.3 Pinus taeda | reverse complement strand
CTTAAGATCTCGTAAAATACAAGTCGAGTCTTTCCAAGATCTCGAAAGTGAACCTTCATTCCATCCACTTTGTTGAATGCAATGAAGCTTGGCGGGCATGTACCTCGTTTTGCATCATTATGCTGGGGGCGTGCGAACTTATAACAAGCATAGTTTTTCGTTTCAAGCTAGTTTTTCGTTTCAAGCTTGTGTAAACATGAAACCGAATCCAAGCAAAGTTCTCTATGGTTCAAGCTTGTGTAAAAATGAACCCATACCCATTTTACATCTCGTGAGTGTTGTCTTTATCTGCTAAATTCTGCTAGATGAGCCTTGGTTATTTTCATCCCATCGCCACCATCTCTTTGGCCGATCATATGCTTTCACTTGCTTGTTTTCCTTTCCTGAGGGACCACAGTTATGAGTGGTTTTGTTAGCCAGCCTCTTGACCATTACATGTTTTGAGCAGTTCCACCATTGCCGGAACCAGTTGCTACCCTTTATACCACTCGTTCCTCTAGAACGAGTCACCTTTAAGCTCTTTTCTGACTCGTAAAATATGAAAAGATTGCCGAGTATTTTTTTCCCTTTTTGACTCGTTAAAGAGAATAAAAATGGAGGTCTTCTTTCAGCGCTTTTCTGACCGTTTAAAGATGAAAAGATTGTCGAGTTGCTCCTCTCGACTCGTTAAACGGAAATGAGAGGCGGTCGTCTTTAAACCCTTTTCTGACTGTTTAAAAACGAAAAGATTGTCGGACCCTTGTCGTTTTAGGCTCGTTAACGGTTACGGAACGATGTGATTTCGGTCGTTTTTTACTTTTTCAGGTCAAAGTCACTATTCATGAAAAGTAATCCTCGATCGCAATGGTCGGGCGGTTCTTTCGAGCATTGTTTTATACTTTTTCGGGCTTGAGAGACACAACTTTACGAAAAAGGACACCGTTGGAGTTTATTTTTCTGCTGTCTTTTCAAACTCTCTAAACATGAAAATACGTCGAGTTCTTCCTTTTTCAGACTCATTAAAACTTAATGAAATCGAATTCCATCGAAATGATGCCTTTCAAGCATATGCTATCCCCGTCAAGCTTGTCATCAAAAAATAACCGGGGTACTCACCAGAAATGGCGGGGAAAAATGGAACCACAATTATTGTCGTGTCGGCAGTATGTCGCTCTTGAACGTGGCACTTGTCTGCATTCGTGTCTGGGTGGGGACATCTCATCTTGTTTTCACATTTGCCTCTATGGGTTTGGGTTATCCTGTTTGACCTCTCATCTGCTCATCGCCTTGTCACCATGACCCCTGATCATTTGATGTCAAATACTGCCAAGTCCACTGTCGTGCCGCCAATATGTTCAAGAGAAGTTGACCTCTGCAGAATACTCAACCTCCCTCTGATACCTCACACAAAACATTTTATCCTTCTCTGTCTCGTTTCGATGATGTGGGAAACATTATGGCCCACCTTCGATCAAGGTCACTTCCTGTCGAATTCAGCTCATTATCCAGGAAGTTGACTCAGAGACTCCCTTCAGGTACCTTGGAGCCTGCATGCCTCAATGGCAAGTTCTTCATGTTCGACGCGAGGTTTTCATCATTAGCCTCCGATCGGATGATTGTATGGGTGTTTGACACCGGCTCACTGATTCGCACGTCGTGGATTGTACCTATAGTACCTTGAGGACCATTGTCATTATTGATGGTACCTCTCGTGTCTGTTAACAGTTTTCATCATTGACTGGTAATCAGATGATGTTCCTACATGTTCGACTTCGACTCCCATATTCGCATGCTTGAACTTGTCCTTTGTTCGGGTTGAGATGGAGCGCAAGACCCTGGATTTTGTCTGTTAAGATCCAGGTTGCGATTTTATGGATTATTATAATCACTACATGACTCATTCACTGGATGGCTGCGACCATGCCTGAGTCTATTTATCGATCCTTACTAGATGGCTGTGTCCATACCTTGGATCCAGATCTTTATGTACTCTGCTATGGATGGCTGCGCCCATACCACATACATCATGTACTTGAGATATCAGTTGTACTTCGTGCAAGTTCTCCAGCGGCCATGTTTTCAGTCGACCATGTTCTTGTAAAGCATTTCACCCCTCTCTCTCTCGGGCTTCATACTTTAGGGGGCATCTGTTACACAGTATTTTGTCACCGTCCCTGTTACCCCTTCTCCCGCACATTGGAGGACCTATTCTGGGACCTGTGAGAAGTGACATAACCTGATAACACCTGCATTGTATCCCCTTGAGTATGTACTTCATATGCCCTGAAGACACCTTCTGCAAAATACCCATAAATATAGCCCTTTTTCCATTGGCGCTGTTCCACAGTGTATCACTCGCGCCAATGAGGGAAATCCTCCAAAGAGGGCGTGCCAGCTGGCGCTCTGTCTCAGAGTCGCACTCGCACCAACCCATTTGGGTAAAGTTTTTAACAAACCAACTTGCGAAGGTTCTTCCTAACCTATTCATGAATTGATTCCAGTTTTAGTTAGTTCAGTTGGGCTTCAAATCTCCAAAGGAGGGAAGTAGTTCTCCACCTCTCATGGAAGCTTCCTAATGATAAGGACAATCCCATGAATCTTGTGGATGATCTTATCTCCTTCTCCTCTATCTATATAAGCTTGTCCGTTTGCCTTTGACAAGCTAGTTAGTAATTCTACTCTTCAAGCTCCAAATTCTAAGTCCCAAAGTCTGAGAATTGCTAAGCTCATGCTACAAGAGGTTTTGTTCATCCCCATAAGGCTACATCTTTAATGAGGTGATCTTTTTCCAAGTAATCAAGGAGAGAGAGGCTTGTTCCCCATTCCCTACAAGCTTTGCAAGGCATGTGTTGCTGATTACCCAGCCAAAGGAGGATTTGACGTTAGAACTTGGTTGTATTCTCTTTTGTTTATCAATAATAATAGACGACTATCATTATGGTTTCACTCTTATTGTCTTTATAATGATGTTTGAGTTGTATCCTTTCTGACTGATACATAGTTGCATTTCTTGGATTTTATGCTTGTGTTTGTGTTGTTCTTTGCATGTGCAGGTGTCTGTTCACGAGGATCGTGAGGATTGTGACCAACTGAAGCAAAAGAACGGGAGCGATGACTCTTCTACAAATACTAGCGTTGGATTCAAGGTAGGCCCTCATCATCGGTCTTTACTTTTCCATTAGGAACCTACATGTTAGCGTTGTTTGATTTTTGCTAGACCCCATTTAGGCTAGTGGGACTGCCTCTGTCCGCAGAGGGGATTTACCTACTCAACAATTTGGCGACTCCACTGGGGAGTTGGCTTTTTGCCTTGTTGCTTGTTTTGTCTTGTTGTTTGATTTGTAAACTTTAGACAGAGCCTGAAGTATGGCCAGATAGCCTTCGAAACGCTATTGATCTGCATTAGCAAAGTAGATCAACACCACTTCAGTCCATCTCCGGTTTGGTTTACGAACTGAACGACTTGGAACTTGCCTTGTTTCTTGGTTATTTCCTGGTTTCTCCTGCTTGATTAGCTTTCTGGGTTGAATCCCTGTTTTTCCTCTTGCCTCTTGGTGTACCTAGGTACTATTGATTTGGCCTTGGCTCTTTTGTTTTTATTTTTCCATAGCAAACTCGGCTGGCGCTGGTTTATAGTGTTGCAGTCATGCCAGTTGGCGCAAGTTGCACATTTACAACCCGCGCCAATCCCTGAAAGGCGCTTGTTGCAGCCTGACAGTCGCGCCAAGCTTGGAAACTTTTGAAGTTTGCTTGGCTATGAACCTTTTGAGCTTGGTTTTTGTCCTGGGTATCCTTTTCAGACTACTTGAGTGTGTTGGAGTGTGATTTGACTGGCTTTTATCGTTACCCTGTGGGTGTTGCTTTTTTCTATCGATTTCACATTTCTAGCCCTAGGTCATCTAGTGGCTTTGTGTGTCGAGCCATCCTTAGGAGTTTTGGTCTTCTATTGGTCCAGTAAAATTTCTGATTGCTCCCTTTCACTCATTTAGTGGTTGTTAATTGTTTTATTGCATTATTTGGGTGACTTTCTTCGTCTTCACTAGAATTCCGCTTCGTCTCACTTTGAGCCTAGATTACACGGCTCATTGGTATCTTTGGGTTCTTTCTTGTTCTTTGGAAGTTTGGTTTGCGATTTAAGGAACTGAATGTGCTTGTATTGAATAGAATTTGTTTGTTATCATTTCTCAAAGTTTGTTTAATGCACTTTGCCATCGACATAAAAGAAAAAATATCTTTTGCTTTGAACTAGTTAATGAAAATTAGAACTTTTCATTTCGATTAGTGATTGGCGATCTAAAGAAAAGTTTGTTAATTTGCATTAGCTGCACTAGGGAACTTCTTTGTTGTTTTGTGATTGTTTCGTTTGCGTGAAAGCTCTTGAACTCTCTCGTAATTAGCATTCATCGAATGAAATGACATGTTTTGGCATATAGATTGCATTTAGGGAAATTTTGAAGAGATTACATAGGCCAGGACCTTTGAAAACGTAACCTAACACAAGATCAAACTTTAAATAAACCGAATGAATCTAAGCAATGCATTGGAACATAACGCCTCACATTCTAGAGGTCCTAGCTAGAGAGGATTTTGGGGGGGTTTGCCTCCGACGTCGTTAAACCTAGTCACTTTTGTTTCCACTCAAGGTTGGGTGATTCCTCCTTTTGTGACTCAACAGTGGTCTAGTACGGACTTGTGCTCCCACATACCGTCGAGTATATGGGGAGACTCCACTAGGTTATCATCCTTGATCCATAGGAAGCCGTGTCTGCTGCCTTACGACCCGTAACACACCAAACACAACATTCGGGAAGATTGACTCCTGTACGGAAAGTCCTTGGTTTTCATACGATTGCCAAGGTGTATATGCAGTTTTACGGATTGTCTGGTAAACCTTTTGCCTAGTTCTCCAGAGTAGTCACTTTTTGATCCTTTTCGGACTTCCTAAAAGAAAAGGCTCACCTAAGCACTTGTCACTTCAAGCTTATTAAACATTCGAAGGTGACTAGAGTCATCTTTTTGTCCTTTTCTCGACTCTTTAAAGATGAAAAGGTCATGTTATGTTCTTGTGTCTTAAAATTTATTTGCTCGCGATCACACACCCTGTTAGATTTTGTTTGTTGACCGTTTGATTGTGTGTCATGACTTTTTCATCCCCGTGTGTGATTTTCAGTTTTTAATGGCAACTTTTCCAGAGTTCACCAACCCAGGAATCCCCTCTGGTGGGAATCCTGGTCATTTCCCTCCTTTTGGGAATGTTGGTGCTCCTTACATGGCAACGTTGTCCCTTCCTGGGTTAACTGTTGGGTTGCCTGTTTGGTTGTTCTCAACCTCTGTGATCCCTAATGTCTCAACTACTGGTCAATCAGTTGCTCTACTGGTTAATCAGTTCCTCCACCCGAACAACATCATGTTGATTCCAAGGTGGACCGCTCCCCTGCTTCACCTGTTTCTACGTCTTCATCTTCTACTTCGCCTGGTGAAAGTCTGGATTCAAGTAACCAGGTGGCTAAGAAGAAGAAGAAGAAGATGAAGAAGAAGAAGTCTCATAAACGAGAGGTTACAAGTGCAGCTACTACTCCGAGAACAGCTCAGGTCGGAACTCCTTCTGCTCCTCCGCGGAAGGTTAAGTATCCTTGTAAATTGTGCAAGGATCACCATCTTCTTTGTGATTGTCCTGGCATTCCCAGGATCTTAGAAGTATGGTATCATGATCCAGCATCGTCCTCTAAAGCTCATGGTGATGCTACCCTATTAACTGGCAATGGTGAGAAGAAAGGGAAGATTCGAATCCCCTGTAGACTATGTGAAGGCAACCATCTCCTTCACCTTTGTCCGCTCATGGATAAAGCTTCCGCTGTTTTGGAAAGTCTTATAGCTTCTTCACCCCAACTCCCTGTTGGTTATCAAAGGCTCTCTTCAGATCCTCTCCCTGTCGACAAAGAGATTGATTTAGATCCTTCTCTTGTCCATCCGCCTCTTTCTGAACCTGGCTGTGCTAAGCCTGTTCCAGACCAACCATTGGTCGGAAAGAGCGTCGACTCGGGTTCACCACCCGTCAATCACTCTATTTCAGAAGAGCATCATGCCCATGTTCTTCTCGTCTCGTCAGATTCTCCTGAGTCCGACTATGACTCTCCTATCCCAGCTAATCTCGAGAGTCCTTCTTCGGTTCCTTTAGAGCAGGGGGCAATCATACGATTCCCCCACCAAGTAGTTCAGTCGTTTCCTTCGTCTGGAGTCACCTGACTGCTTTCTGCCTTCCATCCCATGTGCCTTTCCAGATTACAATACATGCCTATGATAAGGCAATACCTAGCACTGTCCTGGATGAGGGTGCATCTGTCAGTCTTATGCCTTCCACTACTTGGCAGGCTTTGGGCTCCCCACAGCTTGTGCCGGTCGCACAAAATCCGATGGCGTTTGATGGAGGAACCAGTCAACCGTTGGGCATCCTCCCATAGTTCCCTATTACTTTGGGAGGCAAAACCGTCTATATAGACATACTGGTTACCCAAGGGGCTTTAGATTTCAGTCTTCTCCTTGGCCGTGACTATGTTTATTCCATGGGGGCCATTGTCTCTTCACTTTTCAGTGTGGTTTTCTTTCCACAAGACGAAAGAATTGTGACTATAGATCAATTATTGTTCTTTAGTCCCCTGGTGCCTCCTGCGCAGTTGTCATCCCCTCCTGGTTTTTATCCACTGGTTGTATTTGCCCAACCATAGGTCAACTACGTGGCTACTTATACCGTGCTTGTATCCAGTGATGATGCTATCGTGCATAGTGTCCTGGGGGCATTGGGTCCTAATTTCCATGATGTTATCCTTCCACTGGGAGTGGCACTGTTGGAAGCAATGACTTCTTGTTCATTATGATGAAGTTCGTTCGGAGCATGGTTCGCTTTCCTATGTCAAGCTCCTTAAAAAATGAAACTAGGACTGGGCAGAGCATAGTTCTCTTTCTTATGTCAAGCTCCTTAAAAAATGAAACTGGGTCTGGTGAAGCATAGTTCCTGATCTTGTGTCAATCTCATTAAAAAATGAAACAAGGGTTATGAGGATAGTTCTTTTACTGTGTCAACCTCATTAAAAAATGAAACAACTCCCTTTCCAAATCGAGTCTTTTGATTAAGATCTCGTAAAATACCAGTTGATTCTTTCCAAGATCTCGAAATTGAACCTTCATTCCATCCACTTTGTTGAATGCAATGAAGCTTGGGGGACATGTACCTCATTTTGCGTCATTATGCTGGGGACATGCAAACTTATAACAAGCATAGTTTTTCGTTTCAAGCTTGTGTAAACATGAAATCGAATCCAAGCAGAGTTCTCCATGGTTCAAGCTTGTGTAAAAATGAACCCATACCCGATGTACATCTCGTGATTTCCATCTTTATCTACGAAATTCTGTTAGATGAGCCTTGGTTGTTTTCATCCCATCGCCACCATCTCTTTGGCCAATCATATGCTTTCACTTTCTTGTTTTCCTTTCCTGAGGGACCGCAGTTAAGAGTGGTTTTGTTAGCCGCCTCTTTACCATTACATGTTTTGAGCAGTTCCACCATTGCCAGAACCAGTTGCTACCCTTTATACCACTCGTTCCTCTAGGAAGAGTCACCTTTAAGCTCTTTTCTGACTCGTAAAATATGAAAAGATTGCCGAGTATTTTTTCCCTTTTTGACTCGTTAAAGAGAATAAAAATGGAGGTCTTCTTTCAACTCTTTTCTGACCGTTTAAAGATGAAAAGATTGCCGAGTTATTCCTCTTGACTCGTTAAATGTAAATAAGAGGCGGTCGCATTTAAGCTCTTTTCTGACCGTGTAAATACGAAAAGATCTTCGGGCCCTTGTCATTTCAGGCTCGCTAACGGTTACGAAACAACGTGATTTCGGTCGCTTTTTTACTTTTTCAGGTCGAAGTCACTAATCATGAAAATTACTCCTCGATCATAATGGTCAGGCGGTTCTTTCAGGCATTGGTTTATACTTTTTTGTGCTCAAGAGACACAACTTTACAAAAAAGGACACCCCTGGAGTTTACTTTTCCGTTGTCTTTTCAAACTCTCTAAACATGAAAAGATGTCGAGTTCTTCCTCTATCAAACTCGTTAAAACTTGATGACATTGGATTCTGTCGAAATGACGCTTTACAAGCATATGCTATCCCCGTCAAGCTTGATAAAAATAACTGTGGTACTTCCCACAAATGGTGGGGAAAATGGAACCAGAATCATTGTCGTGTCGGCAATATGTCGCTCTTGAACATGGCACTTGTCTGCATTTGTGTCTGGGTGGGGACATCTCGTCTCATTTTTCACTTGCCTCCATGGGTTTGGGTGATCCTGTTTGACCTCTCATCTGCTCGTTGCCTTGTCACCATGACCTCTGATCATTTGATTTCAAATACTGCCAAGTCCACTGTCGTGCCGCAGATATGTTCAAGAGAAGTTGACCTCTGCGAAATAATCAACCTCCCTCTGATAACTCACATAATCCTGATTCACAAAACATCTTATCCTTCTCTGTCTCGTATCGATGATGTGGGAAACATTATGGCCCACCTTTAATCAAGGTCACTTCCTGTCGACTTCAACTCATTATCCAGGAAGTTGACCTAGAGACTCCCTTCAGGTGCCTTGGAGCCTGCATGCGTCAATGGCAGGTTCTTCGCGTTCGACGCGAGGTTTTCATCATTGGCCTCTGATTGAATGATTCTACGGGCGTTCGACACCGGCTCACTGATTCTCACACCGTAGATTGTACCTATAGTACCTTAAGGGCCACTATCATTATTGGTTGTACCTCTTGCGTCTGTTAACAGTTTTCATCATTGACTGGTAATCAGACGATGTTCCTGCATGTTCGACTTTGACTCCCATATTCGCATGCTTGAACTTGGACTTTGTCCGGGTCGAGATAGAGCGCAAGACCCTGGATTTTGTCTGTTGAGATCCAGGTTGCGATTTTGTGGATTATTATGATCCTTACATGACTCATTCACTGGATGGCTGCGACCATGCCTGAGTCTATTTATCAATCCTTACTGGATGGTTGCGCCCATACCACATACATCATGTACTTGAGATATCAATTGTACTTCTCCACGCAGGTTCTCCGACGGCAGTGTTTTCGGTTGGCCATGTTCTTGTAAAGCATTTCACCCCTCTCTCTCTCTCGGGCCTCATGCTTTAGGGGGCATCTGTTACACAGCAATTTGTCACCGTCCCTATTACCCCTTCTCCCGTACCTTGGAGGACTTATTCCGGGACCTGTGAGAAGTGGCATAACCTGGAAACACTTGCATTGTATTCCCCTAAGTATGAATTTCATATGCCCTGAAGACATCTTCTGCAAAAAACCCATAAAAACAACCCTTTTTCCATTGGCGCGGTTTCACTGTGTATCACTCGCGCCAATGGGGGAAATCCTCCAAAGAGGGCGCGCCAGTTGGCGCTCTGTCTCAGAGTCGCACTCGCGCCAGCCAAGTTGGGTAAAGTTTTTAACAAACAAACATCCGAAGGTTCTTCCTAACCCACTCATAAACTGAATCCATCTTGAGTTTGTTTAGTTTGGCTTCGAATCTCCATAGAAGGGAAGTTGTTTGCCACCTTCTCATGGAAGCTTCTTAGTGATAAAGCCAATCCCATGAATATTGTGGGTGATCCCAACTCCTTCTCCTCTATCTATAAAAGCTTGTCCTTTTTCCTTTGACAAGCTAGTTCTAGTTCTAGTTCCAAAGTCCCAAAGTTTGAGAATTACTAAGTTCATGCTGCAAGAAGCCTTCTTCACTCCAACAAGGCTAAATCTAAAGTAAGGAAATTCCTGTCCAAATAAACAAGGAGAGAGAGGCTTGTTCCCCATTCCCAACAAGCTTTGCAAGGCATGTGCTGCTGATCACCCAGCCAAAGGAGGATTTGACGTCAGAACTATGGTTGTATTCTTCTTTGTTTATCAATAATAGATGACTATTATTATGGTTCCACTCTTATTATTCTTTGTAATGATGATGAGTTATATCCTTTCTAACTGATACATAGTTGCATCTATTGGATTTTATGCTTGTGTTTATGTCGTTCTTTGCATGTGCAGTTGTCCATTCACGAGGATCGTGGGGATCGTGACCGGTCGGAGCAAAGGAACGGGAGCGTCGACTCTTCTACAAGTACTAGCATTAGAATCCAGGTAGGCCCTCATCATTGGTCTTTAATTTGCGATTAGGAACCTATGTGATAGCGTTGTTTGACTATTGCTAGACCCGATTTTGGCTAGCAGGGATCGTCTCTGTCCACGGAGGGCATTTACCTCCACAACAATTTGGAGACTTCGCGGATAGAGGCGATCCCTACTAGCCCAAATGGGGTCTAGCAACAATCAAACAACGCTATCGCACAGGTTCCTAATCGCAAATTAAAGACCAATGATGAGGGCCTACCTGGATTCCAACACTAGTACTTGTAGAAGAGTCGATGCTCCCATTCCTTTGCTCCAGCCGGTCATGATCCCCACAATCCTTGTGAATGGACACTTGCACATGCAAAGAACGACACAAACACAAGCATAAAATCCAATATATGCAACTATATGTCAGTCAGAAAGGATATAACTCATCATCATTACAAAGAACAATAAGAGCGGAACCATAATAATAGTCGTATATTATTGATAAACAAAGAAGAATACAACCATAGTTCTGACGTCAAATCCTCCTTTAGCTGGGTTATCAGCAACACATGCCTTGCAAAGCTTGTTGGGAATGGGGAACAAGCCTCTCTCTCCTTGGTTATTTGGACAAGAATTTCCTTACTTTAGATTTAGCCTTATGGGAATGAAGAAGGCTTCTTGTAGCATGAACTTAGCAATTCTCAAACTTTGGGACTTTGGAACTAGAACTAGAACTATCTTGTTAAAGGCAAAAGGACAAGCTTTTATAGATAGAGTAGAAGGAGTTAGGATCACCCACAATATTCATGGGATTGGCTTTATCACTAAGAAGCTTCCATGAGAAGGTGGCAAACAACTTCCCTTCTATGGAGATTTGAAGCCAAACTAAACCAACTCAAGAGGGATTCAGTTTATGAGTGGGTTAGGAAGAACCTTCGGATGTTTGTTTGTTAAAAACATTACCCAACTTGGCTGGCGCGAGTGCGACTTTGAGACAGAGCGCCAGCTGGCGCACCCTCTTTGGAGGATTTCCCCCCATTGGCGTGAGTGATACACAGTGAAACCGCGCCAATGGAAAAAGGGCTATTTTTATGGGTTTTTTGCAGAAGATGTCTTCAGGGCATATGAAATTCATACTTAGGGGAATACAATGCAAGTGTTTCCAGGTTATGTCACTTCTCACAGGTCCCGGAATAAGTCCTCCAAGGTACGGGAGAAGGGGTAACAGGAACGGTGAAAAATTGGTGTGTAACAAATCCCATCCACATCAACAATTACACCCTCACGAGACATGTTAGTCAATCAAACAGCCTATCCCTGAGTCCCACTGATGAGTTGAGCCTTTTAATCCAAAGTCACCCTCATGCTATAGGCAAGACAACGACCAACAACTCAAAGCCGCTCTCATAGGCCTATGTACCAGCGACTGTGGACTTTTCTTAGTGGTTCTATGCCAACAACCCTGAGATTTTAGCCACTTTTCTAGCCAAGAATCCCAGCCTCTGCCCATAACTTGTTATAACCTTCAAAATCATTCAAAAACATGATAATAATACTGAATACTCAAAATCAACCTCAGGATTAGGCCTAAGCATCCCCCAACAGGGACTGACATTCTGTCAAACACTTGACATTAATGTAATCTACAGGTCTAGGATGCAAGACAAAGCATAAATGACTGAAAGAACTTATAAAACATAACTAGAGAGATCACATCCTTCTCCATTGAACTATTATACCATCAATTAGGTCTTGCATCCATCCATTCAACAATTACAAGTAAATACATGAAACAACCATGACATGAACCAATCATTTAATGATGCTCATAACCAGCATAAAACCATATAAATGTGAGAGATATGACAACCATTAAATCCAAATATAAACCAATGCAAAAGTAAGAGAACTTAGCTTTCATTATTCGTAGGTAAATCCAACCAGGTTTGGGACTTCCACGTACCACCTGACCATAGACATGGCTGAACCAAATCTCTCTTTCAGTCAATCTCCCCTGTAACATATTCCAAGCATGAATTTTGGATCTCATAGAACAACCAATCCAAGAACAACCAAGGGAATCCAGAGGTTAAACCACCTCCACCCTCATCAAACTATGATCACACCAAAATTGGTGCTCTGATCACAATCGAACCAAACTTGGAATTCCATCTGAAATCCATCACTATCCATGAGGAATTTTTCGTCTCTTTGTCCATCAGGATTTACAACAATCCAAACCGAGTCACTAGGCCCTAAACTGAGACTAGTTTCTTAAGCTTTACCACAATCCAAATCTGGATCACTAGGCCCGAAATCGAGACTTCTCCCTTAGGCTTTACCGTGTATCCCACCAAAACCAGTCAAGGGATTCCTAGGCTTTTGGGAATGAACCTTGAGACTGCCTCTACCCCGGATTCCCGAATCCATTTGGCAAACCAAAGCTCAAAACTGAAATACACATCCCAACACCATGGCATCTAGAAAAAGGTAAGGCTAGGCTAAAAACCATTGTGATAACCTGACAAAACCATGCCACCAACAACAAGATAACCATACACCAACATGAAATTCCATGCATGTCAAAACCAGCTAGGGAATCACACATGCAAAAGGTTACCTACAAGTATTCCTGGTGAATTTTCTTGATCTTGCTTTCCTTTCCTTCCCTTTCCTTTCTTTTCCTTTCCTTTCCCTTTGCTTGCTTTTCCTTCCTTGATCTAAGTTAGAGTGGTCCAAGAAAACTCTTAAGTCACCAAGAGTATGAGAGAGAGAGATAGAGAGAGTTATGAGAGAGCTCTAAACTTGAACTGACAAAAGCCATGAACTGGTCCTCATAAGCCTTTTTATGAATGGAGCCTCTAATTTCTTCATTTTCCATTATTTTCCTTCATTTTTCTCCTCACATGCAACTTGTGACCTTTCACCTTACTTTTCTCCTAATTTCCTTTATTTCCACAAATAAATGTGCCAAAAATTCCTTTTTTCCTTTTAATGCATTTTCCTTAGCCTTTGTCAATTTTCCTTAGCCAAAATACACATCGAGTGATGCCCACTAGGATATATTTTCCCAACATTCAGCTTGGAGGGGGCGAGGAAGAGAGGGATAGAGATAGTGACAAAGCTTGAGGGAAAAGAGAGAGAGTGATGGGGAGGGAGACAGGGAGAGAAAGGAAGGAAGGCAGAGGAGAAGAGAAAGAGAGATAGATGGAGTTGGAGGGGAGAGAGACGGAGGAAAGAATAAAGGCATATAGAGATAGAGGTGGAGAAAGAGAGTGAGTGACAAGGGAGAGATGGGGTGAGAGTGAGGGAGAGAAGAGGGAAGAGGGAGTTTCTTCAAACAATCAGAGGATTAGTTGCATCCTTCCATTCTAAAGAATTCTACCATATTCTCATAAGCATCAACATGGATGCCAATCTACAAGCAAATAAGGCTTTCTCTCTGGAAGAAACGAAGTTAGAAATCAACGAATTCAGTTGTTTCTACCTAATTCCCTAAGGCTATATGACCCTTAGTTTTTGTTTCTCCCCTTGGACCCTCTATTATTTGGATATTTGTTCCCTTGACTTTATCCTAGTTCCCCCTCACCCTCCTTATTCCCTATCTATTCTCCATCCCCTTCTATGCGATGCCCCCTATATCCTCAACAGACTCCTTGAAGGCTTAATGTATCGGTTACATGTTGAAACATGGATTTCCCTTGACATGGAAAAACAAAATAGCTTCTACCATGCACATGTTTCTCCCTTCTCCTCACATGTTTTTTTTATTATTGTATTCATCTAACCTCACCTTCGAATCAACCTTCACTCAAAATCATGATGGCTTTCTTTGGAAGTTGTGTTGGAAAATTTAATGATATATTGATGAGGATTTTGTGGATGGACAAGATAATTGGTGATAAATTCGACTCTCATCTGGCTCCTGCCCCATTCATGAATTAGTTTGTTACTTAGATTGATCCACCACCTTTATGGTCCATTAATTTGGCTGTAGCTCTCTCTATGAAATCCAATGTGGCATCCAGGTGTTCATCTTTCACACAGCTCTACGAAGAGCTTTGATTCAGGTTTCAGTTAATTATCCTTTGGATAGTGCAATTGTGGGCTTGGTACTCCAATTCATGGTAAATTTGGAAAAATGAGCTCTTTGATTCTCAAACTACTCTGGTGGTGCTTGGACTCGCCTCCTCGGTTGTTCTCAAATTAACCTGGGCTCTTCTACATGAATGTAACCCTTTGTTTCCAGTTTTTAATTTGGCATACTACAATCGACAAGGCCTAGATGGAAACTCCATTAAAGCAAGCTCCTATCTTGATGCTATGGGTTCCAATATAGGTTTTTTAAATTTATTTGAGTCTTTGTTGGACATCACTCCAAAAACACTAAGGTCTTCCTTCTCTGGGGTTTTGAGGAAGCCTCTGGTTCAGAGGAACTGTGTCAATTCTGCGTCTTATGGCTATCAGTCGATTTTTTCTACTCTGGTGACTTGAAAGGAAGCTTATTTTACCAACACTATGCAACATATGATTGGGATATCACCAATTGGAGACTCATTAGGTTTGAATATGTAATCCCTTCTCATCTTCCAATTCTGGTGGATTACCTCTTCTCTATAGTCACCTTGTGGAGGTCTAGCACGTATTCTCATGAATTTTGTATCTTTCGTAGCCTTTGTTCGTGTATCCTCATGAATTTTGACTCCAATTATGAGACTTCTTCGGTAGCAAGCCCCTGATCTCACTGTTTTTTTTCTCATGAAGCCCAACAAAGGGATGATTATGACTTGCAAGTTAAAGTTTTTCAACTATATGACTCACAGGTGGAACACGCTGATAAAATTATGGCTCTCCAGCATCAAATCTCAGGCTTGGTTGATGAAGTGGATGCACTCTAGGATATAACAATGGACCTCAAGATTAGCATAGATACCCCTACAGGTCAAGACTGGCTTCAGGAGGATCTATGAAAGTGAGACATTGCTCTCAACATGACAAAAATTGAAAATAGTTAATTTCCATATAGAAGATTGCTCACTATAGATGTATTTTGGTATTTTTTGTGGTTTCGTAATCTTTTTTGCTCTAATGTTTCTCTATGTAATGGGCTTATGGTCAATCTGATTATGGGCCAATATTGAAAATTAGCAATGTAATCACCCGTGTATTTGTTGTAATCGGGCACATACTTAATACCAAAGTTACTCATTTTTGTTTAAAAATCAAACAAAAGAACTTTTATATTCCATAATGCCCTTAGCATGCTAAGAAATCATAGTCCAAAACAAAACATACAAAAGTTGCTTTAACAAAGATTTTCTAAGTTAAGGCATAGTCGTAGACTTAGTCCTTTCAATGCATAATTAAAAACTTAAGATACGAGGAATACTTCCTATTCAGGTCAAAGTGATACCCTACCATTCTTAAAAAAAACTTAAATCCATTTTTCGAGGAAAGTACCCATTTTTATAAGGAGTCTACCTGAGTATTCCATTCCATGTGAATGTGCTGAAAAGAGAGACATTGAATTTGTTTCTTCATATTTATAATCTTGTTCTTCCAACAAGAGATATTTAACACCTATAAATTTGAATAGCCTGATAAACAATCAATTATACATTTTGACTCATCGAAAACTTGTAAATGAGCAAACTTTTTGTAGATTTCAAAAATAGAAGAGCCCAACAAGCAATTATCTATGTCTTAGTGTTTGTTCTTGGTCCTCTACTCAACAAAATGCATACAAAATTAGTTCCAAAGTGTTTTATAAAGGAACTCCCACCACATAGACCTACTTGTGATGCACCATCAAAAAACCCAACACAACAAAAATAAGATATCATAGCATAACATATTTTCCTCACATTCTTGGTTTTCGGTAATTAAAAATTTCTCCAAAAAGTAAAAAATAATGAAATATTTGTTTAGGTTTGTAGGATATATCTTAAGAAATGGATTTGTTTCTCGCTTTCCATAAGCTCCAAGCTATAAAGATCAGCAGGGTTTTATATATTCCCATCTTTAAATCCTACCAACAAAGATAGGATTCAAAGGAAATGGAAGATCCAATGTCCCGAAGACTTAGAACAATTAAGGCATCTTTCCAGACATCCTTAACCAAGTTACAATGTATAAAGAGGTGGTCCACAGATTCAAGCTCAGGATTACATAGACAACATACAATTGAGCCAATGTATCCCCTTCTTTATAGATTATCCCATGTATGAATATGATTACCTAGAGTGAGCCAACAAAAGCATCTGAGTTTTTACAACAGGAACCACTTTCATAATTTCCTATGCCACCAATTGTCTCTATGATCTAGTGAGGAAGAGGATATAAATTCATAAGCTAGTCTATTAGAAACCTAGCCTGAAGAGGTATTCCAACTCCACATAATGGAGTCGTCTTCATCATTTAGTAGGATCTTGCTAGAATATAGACCCCTTATGAAGAGGTCCCATTCAATAACCAAGGTCCTATGTAAACTCAAATAATCTGAGTTTTTGTAGCATCTATAGGGGCTTGTGCAAGAGTCATATATCTTAACATGGGGCAAATCGCACAACCCATGTGCATCTAATAGGGAAATAAGTTCCGGAGACAATTTATAAAAATCAACACATCTTATGAAAGGATATTTTCCTAGGATAATCTGACTACCTTTACCCACCTTCTAGGCAAGCTAAGTGGAGAGCCAAGGGAAGGATTCCAAAAGGCCCCTCTAGGTGATTTTTCTAGATTTATTTACCTACTTGACATGGGATCTCATCTAGTTAATGAAAAACTTGTTTTTAATATATTTATCCTCGATGATGAGATTCGAGAGACTAGAACCAATCAATGCCCTCCAAAGACTCTTGATAGAGAGGGCTAAGCCAAACCAATGTAGATTTTTGAAACCCCAATCCCCCAGGAACTTAGGTTGTGATAAAATATCCCATTTAGCCAAATTAATACCTTCCTTTTCCTTTTTACTAGTTCAGAGAAAATTAAACATACTTTGTCTAATTTTCCTTATCATAGACTTAGAGATCTTATAGAGCATTAACCAATACACTAGAATAATCTCCAACATGAACTTGACCATAATCATTCTACCTCCCATAGATAGCCACCTCTAACACTAGTTATCTATTTTGCTTTCTACCATCTTAATTAACTAGGACCAATCTTGCAAGTGGCAACAATTCGGTTTCAAGTAATATCCTAGATATGTGAGTCCTTTCTCTAAAGATTCCACCTTAAAGGGGAATAAATATTTAATAGAGGCTATGGTCTCTTCTCGAGTCCTGTTCAGAAGGAAGGTATATTTTTGGTTGTTGATATCCATACCAGATGCATGTCAAAAAATAAAGAATTTTTTAGAAAAGGTATCCCATTCAGCAACACTACCTTCCCCAAAAAGCAAAACATCATCCACAAAAAGAAGTTGTGTAATATGCAGAGTCTTAGACATTTTGACCCCTTTGAAAATACTATCTCTTTTGGCTTTAACAATCATTATACTCGAGCCTTCTATAACATGAAAGAATAACAAGTGATCCGAATTGGATCCATGAAAAATTATCAAAGTACCATGACTGTATTAAATCAGGACAGACCTCAGAAATTTATGAACAAAGAGCGATCAGGAAGACCTCTGCACAGTGGCAATTTGCAGCCAGGAAGGAACGATGAGGACCTCAGTCAAAGCGCGCTGACCGAGGCCCATGGAGACCGCGCAAGAGGCAAAACTAGCAGTTGGGAAGCTTGGATCTGGAAACAGAGGCCATTTCTGATGCGTGATTAGCACTTCGCTGGGAAAAACCCATCGAGAAGGAAAGGCCTCGAGCACTTGGTCGCATGGGAAGCCGAGAAACCATGGGGAAAGCGCTAAGGTGAAAGGCGGGTCCCACACTTAAAAGCCGAAGGTATATCGGGGGCATCCTTGGGCGGTAAGCGGATTTGGCTGAAAACGAGCAATTCCATTCAGCGCATGACGCGTGTCTGGTGAATGAGAGAGAAAACCACCTCTCATCGCACGCTAATGGTCGAGAAAGTCAACCATGGGAAATGAGCGAATAACATAGGATCTGGGGGCTCCAGATCTGACGGCGGAGATTGCGCCCGATGGAGAAACCTGATTTGACAGGGGAATTAAGCCGCGGCATAAAGAAGTTTGAAGTCCGATCTGACCGTTGAGTTGGCGGATGAGTCCTTCCATAGTATAACTGAATTACCAAACCATCGAGGAAGAGTTGGCGCAGTTCGTGAGAGGACAAGTGGCCACTTCCCTGTGGACAATGGCGATGACGTAGAGGCTAGAATTCCAAACGAACAACAGCAGGCGAACCGAAGGGGCGGAAGAGGAATCAAACAGTCAAGGACAGATTGACTTTAAGCCATGAATAGATAGAGAACAGAACACAAAGAGAGAAGACAAAAGATGAAGACAGAGAGAGCGAGAGCGAAGAAAATACAGTGAAGCAAGAAGCAGAAAACAGAGAGCCGAGTTGACCTAAGGCAGCATCAAGCAGACATAAGGCTTGATAGGTTCAAGCAAATCCCTGTGAGGATCTGTTGGGAATTGAGCACCACATTGGGCTCCTCCCATCAAAGACCAGAGAGGTCAAGACTTGGAAAGGGGAAAGAGTATGTGCACCCTAGTGGCTTGGGGAATCCAAGAACCACCCTACCAAGCATTATCTGTTTCAGGAGATCAAATTGAGCTCCTCATTGTAAATCTCTACTTTAAATACACAATAAAGGAAGGCCACCATTGAAAGCTGGACCGGAGACGTAGCCCTAGAGAAAAGGGTGAACTCCTTATTAAATCCGTTGTGTTCTTGCATTTGCTTACTGTGTTTCTCTGACCATTTTCCATTCTTCCTGTGTCTGTGTATTTTGCAATCTGATCAATCCGTTGCCTAAAATAACATAGACAGACACCAACACATGAGTCTATAATACCTTCATTCATTAATTAACTAAATGAGGTCACTCACGAGTGATTTTCAGACAAGTGGTATCAGAGCTTTAGGCTATTAAGGTTAGACAAGATTGTGTTGGTTTAGCTGTTGAATGATAACTAGATCAAATCTCAAATTAGGAGAAGGAGAGTTGGTTAAAACTAATCCTGAAATTGGGAGAGTCTATCCTTGGAAGACAATGTCAGAGGAAGGTTCTATGGGGCTAGACCCTCAATTCATAGATAGTTTCCTATCCATAAAGTCCATGGTAGAAGAAATGTATAGGGACTTTACAAAACATAAGGATGAAGATTTATCAGGCTCTAAGCAAGACAAAGGAGAAGATGAGTCACATTCCCATGACCACTCAAAAGGCAAAGGGAAAGAGGAAAGCTTTCTCACACCTCTTAATAGCCCTAAAAAGAAAACATATTTCATCAAACTAGATGTTAAATTCGATTTACCTATATATGATGGAGAGTTGAATGCAGGGAAGCTAGACAATTGGATTAGACAAATTGATGTTTATTGCAGAGTGCAGAATATCAACTTAGACAAGAGCAAGATTCAGCTGGCAAGCCTACGCCTTGAAGGCACTGCCTTGGTTTGGTGGGAAGGTAGGACCCAAGCTGACATGAAAAGACATGGTAAGACTATCTCTGTCTGGAGCGAATTTGTTTCGGCAATAAAAAAGCAGTTTTATCCATTGGCCTACATGCGCAAGCCATGATGAGTTGGCAAACTCTTGAACAGTTGAAAGGGAAAAGTGTGCAAGGATACACTCAAGAATTTAGAAAGAGAGCATTGATTCTAGGAATCTCTTTAGACCCACCTGAGACTCTGTTGAAGTACATTGGTGGTCTACACAGCTACATGAGGCACACTATCCTCATGTTTAATCCCACTAGTATAGATGAGGTATTTGTACAAGCTACTCATCTAGAAGCTAGAGGAAATAATGGAAATCCAGAAGTTGGGGGATCATCCCAACCCACTAAAAGCAAGAATAAGGAGAAAATAAAGCAGAAATGGAAAGCAAGGAAGGCTAACATTGCACAAAAAAGCAAAGCTTCATGCACTCACTGTAAAAATGATGGGCATGATGATGAGCATTGTTGGATTCTACATCTAGAGCTGAGACCTAAGAAGTTCGAGGGCAAGAAGAAGAAGGTTGTTGCAGCTATTCAGAAAGATTTGGGGTCAGACTCGGGAGATGAAACAACCATTGTAGCCACAGGTATAAGAGGTAAGAATTCTGAAGCATCTACGAGTAATTCTGCATAATCTATTATTGATCAAGAAAATGAGAGAAAAAGACATGAGCTTTTCCATATTCGATTTATTTCCAAACATCAAAAGATTGATACTTTGTTTGATAGTGGCCCACAAGTAAATTTAATTTCTGAAGCAATTGTAAAGAAGTTGAGATTAGCAACTACACCTCATAAGAAACCATACCCATTAGGATGGTTAAATGATAAAGCACAACTACAAGTGACTAGACAATGCAAAATCAGGTTTTCTTTTGGGTCAGCATTTGTAGATGAGGTTGAGTTAGACATAATTCCTTTGGATATATGTGGAATTGTTTTAGGAAGTCCTTACATGTACGATAGGAAGGCTATTTTCTATAGAGCTGAGAACAAGTATCTACTTGTTAAAGATGGAATCGAATACTTTGTAAGAGCTCATAAGCTCAAGAATATTTATACTCTCATAAACTCAGGGTAGATGAAAAGAATGATAAATTCATGCAAACAATTCTTACTGATGGTTATAAAGGAAAAGAAACCTGATAAAACCAATGTATTTGAGGTATGTAATGCTAAACAACAAGCTGATTTAGAAAAGGTTGTTTCAGAGTATGATATCTTGTTTCAAGAACCCAAAGGTCTGCCACCCAAAAAGGAAATAGTACATGATATTATTTTGCAGCAAGATGCTCCATTGCCTAACATTGGAATGTACAGGTTGTCTGCTTTAGAGAATGCTGAAATCAAGAAGTAGGTGTAGGAGTTGCTCGAGAAAGGGTTCATCGGACCTAGCACATCACCATGTGGGTCACCAATCATTTTGGTGAGAAAGAAATATGGCTCGTGGAGAATGTGCATTGATTATCGAGCACTGAATAAGATAACCATCAAAAATCGTTATCCCCTTCCTCGCATAGATGATCTTTTAGATCAATTGAAAGAAGTTGTTTACTTCTCCAAGCTAGACTACACAGTGGATACCATCAGGTTAGCATCAGGTCAGAGTTACAGAACAAGATGCATGGAAGACTGCTTTCAAAACAAAGCAAGGATTGTATGAGTGGCTAGTTATGCCTTTTGGCTTAACTAATGTTCCTGCTACTTTCATGAATTAATGAATGATGTACTCAGACCTTTTCTTGATGATTTTTTTATTGTGTATCTGGATGACATTCTGATTTTTAGCAAAATGTGGGAAGAACACTTAAAGCATGTTAAGCAGCCACTAGATGTTTTGAAATGGGAAAAACTTCATGTTAAACTCTCAGAATGTGAATTTGGCAAAGCATCTCTGAATTATTTGGGTCATATAGTAGGGGGTGGTGAATTGAAGATAGATCCCTCTATGGTGGCAGTCATTGTAAATTAGCCTAAACCCAAATCTGCTACAGAAGTTAGAAGCTTCTTAGGAGCAACACAATATTGGAGGAAGTTAATTTCTAACTTTTCCTTAATTGTAGCTCCCTTACATGCTTTAACAGGATTGAACAAGGTGTTTTAGTGGAGAGGCAAACAGCAGAAAGCCTTCAACACCTTGAAAGAAAATATTAGTACAACACCTATACTAGCACTGCCTGATCTTCAAAGACCATTTGAGATTCAAACAGATGCCAGTGACTATGCCATGGGAGTAGTGTTGACACATCACAGTAAACCCATATGTTATCATTCTAAAACTTTTAATCCTGCAGTAGTTAACTATCCTACATATGATAAAGAATTGTATGCATTAGTTCAGAGTGTGAAAAAGTGGAAACACTACTTAATGGGCAAGGAGACAGTAATACATACTAATCATCAACCACTCTAATATCTACACTCCCAAACTAAGTTGCAGCAATCAAGGCACTATAGATGGATGTGTTTTCTACAACGGTTTCATTTAGTTATCAGATATAAAAAGGGCATACAGAATAAAGTTGCAGACATGTTATCTAGACCTATTATAAATGCATCTACTATACTTAAGCATAATTTTGTGTTACATGAAAGCTACATTGAACAATATGCTCAAGATATAGACTTTAAAGATGTATATGCAACTTTAAGTCAAGGCAAACGAGTAGAAGAATTGGATTATCATATAAAGGACCGACTCTTATATCATTGTGGGAAGTTATGCATTCCACAAACTGAAAGAGTAAATATAATTAGAGAAGCACACACTTCTCTGATATCAAGTCACTTTGGGGTAAGTAAAACAGTTGCACAGTTGCAAAGATTTTGTTATTGGCCAAAAATGAACGAGACAATTTCTAGATATGTAAGAGGGTGTACTATGTGTGCTAAAAAGCAGCCAACAATAGAAAACTATGCTTGTACACTCCATTGCAGTTCTTCTCCCCTGGAAAAGTTTCCATGGAATTTGTTGGAGGACTACCTAATTAGGAAGGTCATGATTATATGTTGTGTTGTGGATAGGTTCAGCAATGTGTATTTTGTACCTTGAAATAAAAAGATTACAGCTACAAACTGCAAAATTGTTCTTTGAACATGTATGGGTTCATTTTGGATTACCCACTTCCATTGTATCTGATCGAGACACCCGATTTGTGGGGAAGTTTTGGTCAAGTCTGTGGGAACTAATGGACACCAAATTGAAGAGAAGCACAACTTTTCATCAACAAACTGATGGCTTGACAGAAGTAGTCAACAAGACAGTGATCCAGTTGCTCAGAGGATATTGCAGCAAACATCCTAAGCTTTGGGATGAACATTTGTGTTATGTGCAGCATGCTTACAATAAAGCAAAACATTCTTCTACACAAAGATCTCCTTTTGAGACCTATTTTGGTTTCACACCAAGGTCTCCTTTAGATTTTGCCTTTGGTAAAGATACCACAGTTGATGGACACAGTGATGTGGATAGGGTAATTAGGTTCATTGAACAAATCCAAGAGATCCACCAGGCAGTACAGGAACAACTAGAAAATAGCCAAGCCAAATACAAGGCAAGGCATGATAAGCATTGGATGGAGCATAGTTTCCAAGTTGGTGACCAAGTCTGGCTATATATCAGCAAGGACAAGATGCAAGGTGAAGGTAAAAAGCTAAAGCCTATCAGGTATGGACCCTTCAAGATACTTGAGAAGATTGGTGAGAATGATTTTCGCCTTGATCTACCAGCTTACATGCACATCTACTCAGTCGTAAATGTAGATTGCTTGAGATTGTTTGAACCTTCGCTAATTGAGGATCTCGAAGCGCAGAGTCAATTACCTTCTATTGATGACCTGTTACCTAAATATCTTAATGAATTGCAGAAAGACATAGTTCTTGACAGGAAGGTGAGGACAACACGTAGAGGAGATGTTGAATACCTCAGAATTGGGCTCAAGGGTTCAAAGATGAGCAGTGAAAAGTGGATAGAGATTGGACAAGTGAGACAATTGTACCCTCACTTAGTCGATGCTTTAAAACCAACTTTTGGTGCTCCAAAAGCTTTTTCAATGGGAAGGTCGTGATTCGAATTGGATCCATGAAAAATTAGCAAAGTGCCATGACTGTATCAAATCAGGATAGACTTCAAAATTCATGAACAAAGAGCCATCAGGAAGACCTCTGGACAGTGACAGTTTGCAACCAGTAAGGAACGACGAGGACCTTAGTCAAAGCGCGCTAACCAAGGCCCATGGATATCACGCAGGAGGCAAAACTAGCAATTAGGAAGCTCGGATCGGGAAATGGAGGCCATTTCTGATGCGCTGGGCAAAACCCCTCGAAAAGGAAAGGCCTCGAGCGCTCAGTCGCATGGGAAGCCAGGAAACCATGGGGAAAGTGCTAAGGAAAAAGGTAGGTCTCACGCTCTAAAATCGGAGGTATATCAGAGGCACATTGGGGCAGTAAGCGGATTTGGAAGAAAATGAACGATTCCATTCATCGCACGGCGCGTGTCCAGTGGATGAGAGAGAAAACTGCCTCTCATCACGTGCTAACAATCGAGCAAGTCAACCGCGCAAAATGAGAAAACACTGTCGGATCTGGGGGCTCTAGATCTGATGGCGAAGATTGCGCTCGATGGAGAAACCGAATTTGACAGGGGAATTAAGATGCAGCATATAAAAGTTCAAAGTCCAATTTGACCACTGAGTTGGCAGATGAATCATTCCACAGTATAAATGAAATATCGAACCGTCGAGGAAGAGCTGGCACAGTTCGTGAGAGGACAAGTGGCCACCTCCCTGTGAGATGTTAGCGATGACGCAGAGGCAAGAAACTCCAAGAAAACAGTAGCAGGCGATCCAAAGGGGCGGAAGAGGAAGCGAACAGTCAAGGATAGATTGGCTTTAAGCCTTGAACAGAAAAAGAACAGAACAGACAAAAAACGAACACAAAGAGAGCGAGAGCGAAGAAAAAGACAGTGAAGAAAGAAGCAGAAAATAGAGACTTGAGCTGACCTAAGGCAACATCGAGCAGATAGAACCAGGCTTGAGAGGTTCAAGCCATCCCTGTGAGGTTATCTGTCGGAAATTTATCACCATTGGACTCATCCCATTAAAGACCAGAGAGGTCAAAACTTGGAAAGGAAAAGATTTTGTGCACTCTAGTGGCTTGGGGAATCCAAGAACCACCCTACCAAGCATTATCTGTTTCAGGGGACTCAAATTGAGCTCCTCATTGTAAATCTCTGCTTTAAAGACACAATAAAAGAAGGCCACCACTGAAAGCTAGACCAGAGACATAAGCTTGGAGAATAGGGTGAACTCCTTATTAAATCTATTGTGTTCTTGCATTTCTTACTGTGTTTCTCTTACTATTTTCCATTCTTCCAATGTCTATGTATTTTTCAATCTGATCGATCCATTGCCTAAAATAACATAGACACACATGAGAACATGAGTCTGTAATACCTTCATTCATTAATTAATTAACTGAGGTCACTCATGAGTGATTTTCAGATCATGCCAAGACATGCCAGGTGCTAAGACATGCTAGGATGTGTAAGATGCCACAATATGCCAATATGCATCAAGGAGTTTCAAGGAAACAAAAGGAATAACCAAGCTAAAATGCAAGGAAATGAACACATAAGAGGGTTAATAAGTCGAGACTTTATATTTTTCAAAAGGGGCATCCTAGGCACACTAATAATAGGTTCCGATATATTCCAAGTTCTAATGTGTTCATTGAAGTTCTAATGTATGTCAATGCAATATGATGCCAAGGTGTTCTAAGGCATGATAGGGAATACAGGGTATGCAAACACATGCTAGGGGAGTGTTATGATATGTTGGGACGTGTCAACATGTTCTGGGGTGTCCTAATCATGACAAGATATTCTAGGTACAAAGATGTTCCTGGTACAAATATATTCCAAGACATGCAAGGTGCCAAGGAATGTTAGTGTGTGCCAAATCATGTTAAGGTGCACCATGAGAGTTGAGGAGTTCTAGGTATCTCTCATTAATAGAATTGACATAGCTTTATTATGTATTAAATAATATAGTTCCTACACACACTAGTGGAACTTTATCTAAAGGGAATTTTCTAGATAATAAACATAATAGAGATGAATCACGTGTTGACTCATAGGAAAACTATATTATTATTACTTGAAGGAAATAATACACACTAATTACTTCTTAACAAATTGACTGACTCTAACCACTATGGCCTTGGACACATAATGAAAAGGACTCGACAACAATGGTCTTAAAGTGTTATATTTTGACAAAATTTATAACAACAGGTACATAGCATCATCAAAAACTCATTGTAATGATCAATGATGATGAACATTTTTTGACCGTCACCAAAAGTAACCAAAAATATCATTGGTGAGGGTCAATAAAAGATTGTCACTAGTAGTGTCACTAAAGAGAGAATTAGTGGTGGGCCTTTAACAACCTTCACCAAAAGTGTCACCAAAGAAAGAATTAGTGGCGGGCCTTTAACTACCCTCATCAAAAGTGTCATTGAAAATGGCTTTGGTGACAAACCTTAAAGGACCATCACTATATACACTTATAATACCATTTGTTTAAGTACCGTCACAATATGAGACATTGGTGACGGACCTTAAAGGTCCATCACAGACATGACCCTCGCCAATGACCTTTTTTTCTTGTAGTGATACATGAATTATCAACTATGAAATAATGGAATCAAATACATCAAAATACATAATCATCACATATATGAACAATCATATGAGAAAAGGAATAAGCTCTTTATTATTCTAGAAGGAATAATATCATCCAATACAGTTTGATTCTGTGCCACTCCTCCAACTTCAGTTCAACCCTCGCCACATCAAATGCTCAACATTCTAGCAACATACAATTGCTTAGCATAAGCTCAATCCTCAAACCAACAGAATTTCCTTACAAACTTCAGATTCTAGCCCCTTGATCACTATGATGGGTGCTCAATTTATAGGAAATGGAGGTGGTTTTGTCATAAATGAGGGTATTGAATGGATTTCCAATCTTGGAGTTAGTTTCCATGGAGGAAAGGATGAGAGGATAGGAGGTTAATGGATCCTTAGCCTATCTAATTTTGAGCTCATAAGAGTAGATAAGAGATGGGAACCTTCTAGAATCATCTAGAATGAAGGAATATTCCTAGAACCCTATGCAAATTTCGCTCAATCTCGCCCAACAAAGGCTAAAGAGGTAAGTGAACTGCAGTACAGGCCACAGTGGGCCTGCTTGATCTACAGCACACTGTCTCAAGGCTTGGGCTGTGCTACTATCCCAAGGAGGAATTTCAGGGGGGCTTTAGGCCATGAAACTTTCATAGAAGGAGGCATTCAATGAGTTGACTTCTCTAGGGCATGTAACAACTGAATTAGGGCTTGATGAGCCCTAAAAGTACTGATCTGAATATCGAGAGTTATGTGCCCAAATAGACCTGTAGCAACGACCCATAAGAGGTCATGATTTCCAAGAGGTTCTCATCAGATAGGAGAACAATTATCTAGAAGTGATACTTAGCAAGGAATCCATTAGAGAGATCTAGTTCCAATGCCCCCAGTAGATAATGCACAACATCATGGAATTGATCGTTAGCTGATGTAGGCATGGAACGGGTTGCCACATAATTGACCTGGGGCGAGGAAGATACCATTGGGACAAAAGGACCATTTAGGGAAGATGGTTGAATGGAATACATATTTGGACCAGGAAATGAAAGCTGATCAATGGTGAAATTTTTTCCTTCATGCGGGAAACACATCACTCAAAAGAGTGTCGAAAAAATAGCTCCCATGTCATAAACATAGTCACGCCCAAGAAGTAAATTGTAATCTAAAGGGCCTAAGACTACCATCACATTGAGATAAACAATTTTTTCTCCCAAAGTAATAGGCAATTGAGGAAGGATCCCTAATGGTTTACTTGTTCCTAAAGGTACGTAAGAAGGAAGATAACATCCTGCTAGTTGATTCCAATCAATGGCAGTGACCATAGTACTTGGAGGGTGTACTGTAAGAATAGGAGAATTACCTCCTTGAGTGATGAGAAAGAGAGGATTTTCCTCCTGTCTTGATGGAATAGGAGGTTTGCCTTCAAGCTCATTCGAATATGAAGAAACAAAAAGAACCCGAGTGGTATCACACTCACTCTCTATGGGAAAGGTATGATTAACTGAAGGTGAAATCGAGTCAACTTTGTTGAAAATAGCAACAATGCTAAAAATAGAAGTGCTAAAAATAACACTTCTATAAATAGCATTTTGGAATACATTCCAATTTTAGTTAGTCCCTGAACTAAAATTGAGAATTAAAATTCGAATTTGAATTTGGCAGTTGTTTGAAAAATAATTAATTAATTCATCTTGAGTTAATTAGTTATAGAAAATCAAACATGAAGTCTATGTGAGGACATGCAATAGTTTCTCCTTTGGTTGAGAAAGTTATCCCTTGATTAAGGAGATCGAGATAAGTTGTACTTTGAGTTGTAATTAGTTACCTCAGTTAACTAAGTTAATTCTATTTATATTAGTTCCAATAGTTTGTGGAACTGATTGTGAGTTCAGTTAGTTAATGCACTCATGTATGTAACTCCTGCACTTCAAATAACTGAATATTTTCTCATAAATAACTCATGCATGTTAGTTCAGTCAAAGACCAAGTTGAGATCAGATGATGGGACAATGTACTATCAGTTGTAGGAATATTCCATTGAGGATATCTCTTGCATGCAAAAGGAGTCCATTCCTTGGAGATTGCGCAGTTACTTCTAAGCTTGGTGAGTTGTGTGAGAGGTTTGTTCACACAAGTAGCAGCTAGAGGACCTAGGAGAAACTGCGCAAGGAAATAGGAGGCTTGGAGGACTGGAGAAAGGCATATGTTGTGTCTATTCAGTCTATGAACAACATTGAGGGATTGTAATGAGAGCTGGATAGCTTGTGAGCTAAAGCTTTGTGTAATCCGGACATATTTCCACTTGTATGATAATACAGAGACCAGGATTTTTAGCTGAGGCTTTCCCCATAGTATTCTTTTGTGTTCATGTGTGATTGATTTCTCATTCTCTGTTATATGTGTTCTATTTGATCTTGCTCATAATTGATTAAGCTTCGCAAGTTTATTTGTAGAAGTAGATCAAGTATTTTTCTTTGGTATATTGCATTATCTGGTGATCTACAATGAGAATTTCTACATGGTATCGGAGCCAAGTTGATCAAAGAGAAGAACAATATAGAAAGAAGGGAGAAGTTTGAAGTTTGAAGTTCCTGATTATAGAATTCGAATTCTTATCACATCTTAAATTTCAAGAATGGTGTTCAACGGTTTGAGACTCAAGTATGCCCTTAATGGTAGCTCGAATTATATAGCTTGGAAGGATTGCATGGAAGTGGTATTAGAGGACAACGGTTTGAAGGACTTCATTAATCAAGAAGTCCCCAAGCTAGTAGCTACTAATGCCAAAGAATTGGTAGAATGGAAGAAATGTGTGGCTAGAGTGACGAGAATCCTTCTGGAGGGAGTTCAAGACCACATAGTCTCAAGTATCCATGGGAAGGAGACACCATTTTCAATGTGGAAAACATTGAAGGATCTATATCAGAACAGCAGTGATCAGAGGAAGCTGGCACTAAAATACAAGCTTCGGAAAATCAAGTGTGAAAAGGGTGACAAGATCTCTACATATCTGAACAAGCACACCACCTCCAGGGATGAGCTTTGAAGTGTAGGGATCACGATAGCCAATGATGACATGGTGATTCTTTCTCTCCTCGATCTGTTGGGTTGTGTTATATTCTTTTCATGACTAGCCAATGTAGTTAACTGGGGGGTTAGAAGGGGTGTGGAGCCCCCCCTTTGTTACACCGATTGCGTAGTGGGGGGAGTCACAGGGGGTTTGAGGGGTGCAGGTAACCCCACTCTATAAATTTTGGTTTTGGACCCTATATCAGGTTGGGCAGACCTACCTATGCTTTTGTGCATGTTTTTCGCATATGGTTTTAGATGCGATGGTTTTCAGTCCATGGTTTTGGATGCAATGGTTTTTGGTCCATGGTATTGGATGCTTCACATGTATAAATATGTATTGTAACATTGAAAGGAACATAATGAAAAATTAAGCTGGTAGTCCTGGTTTTGGGATCTAGGGGAAAATCTTTGTGTATATTTGTTTTATGTGTTATGCTCTCGCATTGTTTATTTTCTGTGTTTTAGAATTTGTATGTAGGTAATTTTTGTATGGGGTTAAAACCTACATTTGGTATCAGAGCTGTTTTGGCTTGAAGGGGACACCTTTGTTGCTGAGGGATTTCGCTCGAATCTGTGGTAGACCCTGTTCAGTGGGAGATCTGTAGGATCGATTCTGGTGGTGAAATAAGATGGTGAGCAGTGGAAAGATAAAGATCGACAAATTTAATGGTCAGAGTTTTGAGTCGTGGAAACTCAAGATGGAGGATCTATTGGTGGATAAAGATCGGTGGATCGTGGTAGATCCGGGTACTAAACCAACGGGAGTGTCCGATGAAGAATGGAAGAAATTGGATCAGAAGGAAAAGAGCACAATACGATTATGTGTCTCAGATTTAGTATTGCTGATTGTATCAGGGGAAGCTACGATGAAGGCTTTGTGGGACAAGTTAGGGACTTTGTACCAATCCAAGTCTCTGGTGAATAAACTGTTCCTATGGAAAAAGTTGTATAACCTGAGGATAAAGGACGGAGACTCGATGACAGAGCATCTGAATGCATTTAATACTGTGGTAAGTCAATTATCATCTGTTGATATCAAAATTTCAGATGAAGATAAGTGCATTAGTTTGTTGTGTCCTCTATCATATTCATGGGATAGTTTGGTTATTGCAATAGGTAGCAATGCAACTACCTTGCAGTTTGAGGAAATAGTCTCATCCTTGTTAACAGAGGAGATGAGACGGAAAAATATGGAGAGCCATAATGGTGATGCCTTGTCTGTATGAGGACAATCCCAGAACATAAAAAAAAATAAGTCATCGATTGGGAGATCTAAATCTAGAGGGAGATCTAAATCTCCAAGAAAACCTGTAAAGGTGGTGTGCTGGAAATGCGGAAAGGAAGGACATTACAAAAGGGATTGTAAATCTAAAGCTCCTGACAAAGGAAAGGGATCTGATGATGCTCCTTCTGCAAAGGCAAAAACCACCTCAGATGAAGGTGGGAATGTGTACTTGGCTTCTTCAAGTACACATGTAGATCATGAGGCATGGTTGATTAACTCAGATGCATCCTTTCACTTCACTCCCCATAGAGAGTGGTTCTGCGAGTATGAGAAATACGATGGTGGTGATGTCGTCTTAGGGGATATTAGGAAGGCTAGAATCGTTGGTCATGGAAAAGTAAAGTTGAAGTTGCAAGGTGGAAGGGTTAGAACACTTCCGAGTGTTCTACATATTCCTACATTGGCCAGGAATCTGATTTCTATAAGCAAGTTGGATGATGCAGGTCTAAAAATAGTGTTCGAGAAGGATACCTGCAAGATGGTTCGGGGAGCATTAGTATTGATGCGAGGAGTTCGAACTAGAACTCTGTACAAGCTGCAAGGTAGCCCTATTGTTGACGGGTGCAACGGTTCTATGATTCCTGAAAGTGGAGCAGAAAATCTAATGGTCTCTGGAGAGAAGACCATGTTGTGGCATCAAAGTTTTGGACATATTAGAGAGAACGACTTTTGAATACTTCATGGTAAAGGTATGGTAGAAGGTATGAGTAATAGCTCTCTAGATTTTAATTTCTATGAAAATTGTTTATATGGGAAGCAGAATCGGGTGAGTTTCCCCTCTGGTGGTAAGAGGGCGAAACAGATATTAGAGCTTGTGCACAGTGATATGTTTGGACCTGTGAAGGTTCCATCACTGGGTAAGTTTGTCTAATATGTATCGTTTATAGATAAATTCTCAAGGAATACATGGATATATTTCCTTAAGAAGAAATCTGAAGTCTTTGACAGGTTTAAAGAATTTAAGGCTCTGGTGGAAAACTAGATAGAGAAGAAGATAAAG
>APFE030616122.1:0-20119 GCA_000404065.3 Pinus taeda | reverse complement strand
TTTCTAGGCATGGAAGTGTGGCAGAAGGATGGGGAAGTGTTTGTGTCTCAAGGAAAGTATGTCAATGAGATACTCAGGCGATTCCACATGGAGAAGTGCAAGCCCATGCAGACTCCTCTAGCTGGTAACTGGAAGAAGGAGGATGCTACTTCAAGTGAGGTAGTAGATGCTGTCTAGTCAATTTAACGTCTTAAATTTCTCTACATAAATTATCAATCCGAGTATCGTAAACTGATGAAGTGTGGTGCACCATATGTTCTTAGTTATCCTTTTTCTTACTTCGTTGTTTTATAGATTTTATTTTGTTTCGGGGTTTTGTTTTTATTGATCTCCTAAAGTTTCTAAAGCAAATGGAAATCCTATTCTAAGGTCTTAAGAATAATTTTAAAGGTCAAGTATGGATGTAGATTTCAAGGCAAAATTTATGTCCCTAATGATAACTTCCAAAACTTAGCACTTCAAAAGATCTCAAAACATGTTATTGATGGAATTAGTACTTAAACAAAAGTGTAAGTATGCAGCTACTTCAATCAAACAAAATATGAAATACTGATCGTGAAATCAGTGTCTCTGCTGCTTGTCTAAATACGGAAATAAAAGTTAAGCTATTGCACTCAAACAAATCAAAAACTGCAAACTAATAAAAAGTAAAATTAAATCACAACATTCATATTTCGATCCCTCGCCAGTTAGTCTAGCTATATGGCTTTTGGAGGTAACCATCAATGACATGAGCAATCCAATATCTAATTGCAGAAAAGTAAACTAAAAACAAATCACAACATTCATATTTCGATCCCTCGCCAATTAGTCTAGCTATGGCTTTCAGAGGTAACCATCAATGCAATGAGAAATCCAATATCTAATTGCAGAAAAGTAAACTAAAATCAAATCACAACATTCATATTTCGATCCCTCGCCAGTTAGTCTAGCTATGGCTTTCGAAGGTAACCGTCAATGAAATGAGAAATATGATATCTAATTGTAGAAAAGTAAAACTAAAATCAATCATAACATTCATATTTCGATCCCTTGCCAGTTAGTCTAGCTATAGCTTTCAGAGGTAACCGTCAATGATATGATGAATTTGATATCTAAACTAACTAACAAAGAAAATGAATAAGACTGAAATCAAAGCATAACTGAAATTGAAAAGCTAAAAAAGACAAATTCAGCAGAGAGGCAAATCTCATGTCACTATTTGATGCAAAAACATGTAAAGAAAAAAATTAATCTACAATCAACCGATTGAGTACACTTACATGAATTAAAATTGCATAAATGGAAAATCTAAACTATCAAACTTGTAAGAAATCAAATGACATAATGAAATAAAAGAAAAATTACAAAATGAAATCTACTCTACCTTACATTCTAATGTGCTCCATGACATCTACTTCACATCTCCTTCCATGTTGAGAACATCAAAGCTTTATTCAAATTCTTCAAAATTACAAAGTACAACAAAGCTCTCTAAAGCTTTCCAAAGCCATCTCACAAGCTAATAAGCTAAGACTTAGGCTAACAAGCTAACAAATGAAGGAGAGAGATCTCCTATTTATACAAAAAGATGAGAAGCCATCTCATTAATGACAGTCCATGAATCTCTCCCTCTACCTCTAGAGTCCTAATCAAAATAGGAACTGATAAGACACATGTCTTCTTAGAGTTACAATATAATTAGGAGATGTGACACATATCCTCATGATCCCATGATTCTTTCAACTCAAATTCGAATTTGACCTTAGAGTGCCACATAAGGGTCTTCTAGAAGCCTCCTTTCAACCTACACATGTCAACAATCTCAACCCACTTGTTAGGTATAAGCATATGCACATTATTTTCTAATTTTTAACCAGAAATTCACTTAAAAGGCTTAGATTTAATAAAGATTGGAAAAACATAAATGTGACTCAATGATAATGAAAGTGGGATGAATGTGGCTACATAGTAGTGAAATGGAGATGATATAGTGGACATAATAGTGAAAATGTAATGGAAATGAATGACATTTTCAAGACTCAACATACCCCCCAACTGAAGTTATTGCATGTCCTCATGCATTAACTCTTTTGATCCTTGAGCTTTGGCTTAACTTTGCATGATATCATTTGATAGCTTCATATTTTTGCAAAGTATTTTACTTGAATTGCAACATGGTTGGTTTTTGTGTTACAACCATTTTTTGTTGTTGCTTTCTATTTTGATCTTTGAACTTTGCATAATGATATTTTGATTATTGTTGCAAAGTATATCTTTATTGGATTGCATGATGGTTGGTTCTTGTGTGAAAACCATGATTTTGTTTGTATCCAATTTATCCTTTAAACACTTTTTCAAAAGCCATTGTATGCTCATAATAGCAATGTAATAATTAATATATGTTGGAAGTATATGGGCTCCTGAATATGATATGGATATGGAAAAATATGAATATGAATGTATTTCCCCCTCCAACTGATGGTATTGACAATTTATGAAATGAGGAAGAGAAATGTTTTTCCAACAATTATCATTCTAGCTTTTTATGGAATTCTATGGTCAAAAGTTAGAAAATGACGTACCTTAACTTACCCTTTGGAATGGATGAGTTGTATGTGTGGTGGCTGCAAAATTCTGATCATATTCTTCTTCAAGTGGCTGAACAAGAGGAGTCATAGATAAAGAGTTAAGATGACTTTTTATTGCTTTTATTAAAACCTGCTGAATTTTCTCCAAAATGCTGAAAAATAATAGTCTTCATGTCTTCAAAATTCATTGGCACAATTCTTATTATGTGAAAAGATGTTCTGATGTCGAACATAGTAGGAAATTGTTGGCTTAGTGGCCATTAATGGATGCCACTAGTCAACACGAGAACTCTCACCATTGATGACAATGAGAGTCAAGATGCCCAAACACATCTTGCTAGGTCCGAATGAATTTGTCGATGTCGAGTCACCTAGAAGATCTGATGAACAAGGGACATTAATGTATTCCCATTGTTTGTCAGCATGAGGACTTGCCATTAAGGCATGCAAGCCTCAAGGTGTTTTTACAAAGTACTTAGACTCAAAGGACTATGGACTCAATAATTTGCATTCAAGCAGGGCTTATTTGCGGAATGAAAATGACAGGAAATGGAAGATGAAAATGGAAGATGGAAATGGAGAACAGAAATGGCAATGGGCAATAAGCATGTGAATGAGCCTCTTGCTTTTATTTGTGAGTTATGAATGGACAAAAAGAGATGGAAAGTGTATGTGAATGTAAATGGAAAATATGGAGGAAAATGAGATGAATGGTTTATTATGAGATATGGATGTAATGGAGACAATAGTATCTGAAAGTTTTTCAAGTGTTTGGATCTGATTTTGCATCAACATATTTCCTCTTTGTTTCTGATCATCCTCTTATGAAATAAATTGGTCTCTTAGAGAGACACCATTCTCTTGTAGTCATTTGTCCTTCCTCCTGGAACCTGCAAAAAAACTAATACTTCTTTTGCAATGGAATGTAAGGTTATCAAAGGAGAGAGGTGATCAATCTCTCTAGTTATGATATTTACACACAAAACTAAGAATTTGTATTAATGAAACAAGTATTCAAAGGAAAAATCAAAAGAATTTATACCTGCTTTGGAATTGGTGCCCCAAGTTGAATGTTGCTTCTTTTTAGCAATTTATTTCATTATTTTTCCATTTTAAACTCTAATGATGGATTTCTCATTGTTGGATCTTGTTGAGATCTTTCCAATGGTACTTAAATCATCAAAATTTGATTTCGTATGAAAAAGTTAGGCTGATTTGAACAACGAGGTTTTTTTCAATCTGCGAAATTGGACTTCAGCTGCAGAATGTGCACGATTTTTGTAGCTAAAAATCTTGAATACAAAGTTAGCCATTCATCTTTCATCATTAGTCCAAAATTAATCAATACCTTCATAAAAGTGAGCAAATAACTTATTCATTTCATTTATTCAAAATTATTATTTTTTTCTTGACATGCAGCGACTCAGTGTGGTGACTTAGTGTGGCGACTCAGTGTGGCAACTTAGTGATAACACACAACTTGATTTCCCTTTGATCGGGGTCTTTTTCATTGAATTGGATCAAATGAATATGACACCATCCATATACTGACATTTTCCCAGCTACCCATGTGGCTTGTTTTGTTTGATGACACCCGCAACCTAAAGTTTAACAAAAAACAGTTGCGGAAAGTTGAACCAGCTGCAGAAAGTTGAATCAGCTGCGGAAAGTCACTGAAACAGTCAACCATTAGTTTTGATTTTTTTTTTTTTGGTATGTATAGAGGATTATTTTGCAGACCAACTACTGCAACAATTAAACTTGTTTTGGATTTGACAATTCTCAAGAAACCATTTCCCAAAATTTCATAGTTGTTAAATGAGATAGCCATGGTTTTTTTTTTTTTTTCCTTTGATAGATTTTAGCTGTTTTTGGTTTAAGCATGCATATATGTGTCTTCCTTAATATGCTTTTCAATTGTGGATACCCCTCCATGAATTTAGGCCCGTCCGGTTCTGATCTTAGAAAAAGACCCATTCCTTCCTCCTGCCTTAAAATACATCTGTGAGTGATGGACTGTGAGTAATAATCATATAATACAAATCCATTGAACACAGATTTGGCTATCTGTGTGTGACATTTATAGTTTATACCATCAGCCAAAAGAAAGTCAAAGTGCTGAAGTCTTCCTATCCCATGACCAATGATCAAATTTAACCTCCACAAATCTCAAACATATTTTAGTTTCAAGATGCTCACATTCCAAAATCGTCAAGAGAAACCTATCCGTGTGGTAAATTTAGAGCAGATGATAGTCTTACTATGCACTCCATAGTGCAGACAAGGAGAAATATTGTGAAGGCACTACAGAAGCTAAAATTCAACAAAGCTGAAATGCCTTAACCAACATCTGAACTTGAGAGAAGCTCAAATAGGACAAATAGGGAAACTTATATTGTTGTTTATGAAATAGGACGGATAGAACAACCTATATAATTGTTGATGTCCCAAATGATCTCACTATCGAACTGACTCTTTCAGCAAAAGCACGTGAGGCGATTCTCTTTCCTGGTACATGGAAAGGATTTGACACAACGTCCACATATGCAGCATGAAACTGTCTGAAGAAACCATCCGCGGATTCAACCAAATAGACCACGACATCCACCTCGGCATAATTTCAGTATGAGTAAAAGATGGAAGTTGTGAGGCATGGCGGGAGACGTGGTGGAGTCTGAGTTAAAAATGGAACAGGATTAGACGGGTGGTGGAAGACGTGTTACCTGAAACAACCAAAGCATGCCGTGTTTAAACTGTTCTTTGTTCATTTAATAAAAATCCTTTCTTTTTCACATATTCAGTGACATGGTGGATGACCTGGAAACCAAGGAAAGTAGATCTGAGCGGATTTCTCAAAGAAATCGAAATATCGCCTCCACTGTTACAAAAAACCACTATTTTTCTCACGCGGCAAGCAAAAAGAGGCTCTAGAGAACCGAGGATATCTCCCAAAACCCCACGAATTTCTAAAAACCGTTTCTGGGTTATCTAATTGACCCTACTGGTGAAAAAACTCATGTTTTATTTTTTTCAAATTCGTCTCTGTTTGGCCAAATCGTGCTCTCAAAGTTTGACGTTTTTCTTTGTTTACATTTTTCTGAGTTGTTGCATTCGCCCTGTAAAATCGATTTTAGGAAAAATTTGTTTTCAGATGCAATCAAAAGCAAATGAATTAGTCAGTTTCAGGGAGAGGACGCCGTTAAAAATGTTTCCTATCATATTAAGCAAGTGCTGAGATTTATTCTAACTGGAGCAGCTCAGAAGTTTGTTTCAAACGCTTGCTAAAGAAACATATGATAATCTTATAGTGGATTCAAATTTGATGCAAATCCGTGTGTGGTTGGAAAAGACTTCAAGTTCTGATCTAAGGAGTAAAAAAAACCATCCTGTTTTTTTTTTATTATTGGGCTTTGAGATGAAATCATGTGGCAGGCCAAGACCAAAGTCATAGTCATTTCTGTGCCTCCATATGAAGTACCAATACAATACTGAGAGCAACATTATAACAAGCAGTGCAGCAGAGAAACCCAACCCATTTTTAGCACTGACAAATAAGCCACACTTTTTCAAAAAGTATGGACAATCTAGTAGAGATGGTACTCCATAAAGGTCGTGACTTTCTCATAAATGTTAGTAGGCATCTCCATATAGGTATTTTTTCAGTTCGGATGTTCTGGCTGTATGAAGGATTTTCACTGCTGATTACAAGAGTCAGGTAAACAACTAGAGGAAGATTTTGCAAATTTATTATTATTATTATTATTATTTTTTAATGTTTTTGCAGGTTCGTTTTAAGGTCAAAACTTGAACAGGGATGCAGATTTTCTTATTGAAACCACAGTGAAAGCTAGGACTCAAGATAGCCATTGATTGTTTTTCTTTTTCTCTCTGAAATTGTAAATTTTTATAAGAAGGATTAATGATTTTCAATTTCAGGCAGCAAAGACTTCAAGGAAAACATGCTAAAAGCAAGACTTTGACTGAAGTCTTAGGCTGTTTTTTTATCAATATGGGCTGGGCAATTAGGATAGGATCCATGTCGAGACAATTCTGGAGATGCCCATGCGATCGGTTTCTTCATTGGACGGCTGTAACCTGCTAAACCTTGAAATCAGCTGCGAAATTCTCAACTAGCTGCGAAATCAGGCCACATTCCACACCTAGTTGCAAAATCTTATTAAAACAGGATACAGTATTTTGAGGACCACCACAAACCATAACCAATCAATTTTGGACAATTTTAACCTATCAAAGTAGTTGGGTTTCATTTTTTCTTTTATTATTATTATTATTATTATTATTATTTTATTGAATCAATTGAAATGATGAAGTTTATTTTGTCTCTTTTTTTTTTAACATAACAATTCTTTTTCTGATCCTCTAGATCACACAAAGTGCAGAAGGAGAGCATACTCAAGAATTAATAATTTTTTTTTTTTTTACATAACAATACTTTTCTGATCCTCCAAATCACACAAAGTGCAGGAGGAGAGCTTACTCAAGAATTATTAATTTTTTTTTTTTTTTTTAGATGTAAGAAATAAGGTCTCCTAATTACACTTCTCCAGCAACGGTGCCAAAAATGTCTAATCAATTTAACGTCTTAAATTGCTCTACATAAATTATCAATCAGGGTATCGTAAACTGATGAATTGTGGTGCACCATATGTGCTTAGTTAACATTTTTCTTACTTCGTTGTTTTATAGATTTTATTTTGTTTCGGGGTTTTGTTTTTGTTGATCTCCTAAAGTGTCTAATGAAAATGGAAATCCTATTCTAAGGTCTTAAGAATACTTTTAAGGGTCAAGTATGGATGTAGATTTCAAGACAAGATTTATGTCCCTAATGATAGCCTCCAAAACTTAGCACTTCAAAAGATCTCAAAACTTGTTATTGATGGAATTAGTACTTAAACAAAAGTGTAAGTATGCAGCTATTTCAATCAAACAAAATATGAAACACTAATAATGAAATCACTATCTCTGTTGTTTGTCTAAAAATACGGAAATAAAAGTTAAGCCATTGCACTCAAACAAATCAAAAAATGCAAACTAATAAAAAGTAAAATCAAATCACAACATTCATATTTCGATCCCTCGCCAGTTAGTCTAGCTATGGCTTTCAGAGGTCACCGTCAATGACATGACAAATCCAATATCTAGTTGCAGAAAAGTAAACTAAAATCAAATCACAACATTCATATTTCGATCCCTCGCCAATCAGTCTAGCTATGGATTTCGGAGGTAACCGTCAATGAAATGGGCAATCCAATATCTAATTGCAGAAAAGTAAACTAAAATCAAATCACAACATTCATATTTTGATCCCTCGCCAGTTAGTCTAACTATGGCTTTCGGAGGTAACAGTCAATGAAATGAGCAATCTGATATCTAATTGCAGAAAAGTAAAACTAAAATCAAATCACAACATTCATATTTCGATCCCTCACCAGTTAGTCTAGCTATGGCTTTCGGAGGTAACTGTCAATGATATGAGGAATTTGATATCTAAACTAATTAACAAAGAAAATGAATAAGATTAAAATCAAAGCATAACTGAAATTGAAAAGCTAAAAAAAACAAAGTCAACAGAGAGGCAAATCTCATGTCACTATTTGATGCAAAAACATGTAAAGAAAAAACTAATCTACAATCAACCGGTTGAACACACTTACATGAATTAAAATTGCATGAATGAAAAATCTAAACTATCAAACTTGAAAGCAATCAAATGACATAATGAAATCAAAGCAAAATCACAAAATGAAATCTACTCTATCTTACATTCTAATGTGCTCCATGATATCTACTTCATATCTCCTTCCATGTTGAGAACATCAAAGATTTATTCAAATTCTTCAAAAGTACAAAGTACAACAAAGCTCTCTAAAGCTTTCTAAAGCCATCTCACAAGCTAACAAGCTAAGACTTAGGCTAACAAGCTAACAAATGAAGGAGAGAGATCTCCTATTTATACAAAAAGATGAGAAGCCATCTCATTAATGAGAGTCCATGAATCTCTTCCTCTACCTCTAGAATCCTAATCAAAATAGGAACTGATAAGACACATGTCTTCTTAGAGTTACAATATAATTAGGAAATGTGACACATATCCTCATGATCCCATGATTCTTTCCACTCAAATTCGAATTTGGCCTTAGAGTGCCACATAAAGGTCTTCTAGAAGCCTCCTTTCAACCTACACATGTCAACAATCTCAACCCACTTGTTAGGTATAAGCATATGCACATTATTTTCTAATTTTTAATCACAAATTCATTTAAAAGGCTTAGAATTAATAAAGATTGGAAAAACATAAATGTGACCTAATGATAATGAAAGTGGGATGAATGTGGTGACATAGTAGTGAAATGGAGGTGATATAGTGGACATAATAGTGAAAATGTAATGGAAGAATGACATTTTCAAGACTCAACAGCTGCTACTGTTTATTGGTAGCTTGTGGGTTCATTGATGTATCTAATGAACACACGACCAGATTTGTGCTTTGCAGTGAACCAGCTGAGTCAAGTTATGGCTCAGCCTACCAAGCTATTTTGAAAGGTAGCGAAGCATGTGCTAAGATACCTCAGAGGCACATCTCAGTATGGATTGTGGTACATATGGATAGAGGGAGTGAAACTTTAGGGCTTCACAGATGCATATTGGGCAGGGAGTCGTTCAGACTAGAAGAGCACTTCAGGGGGAACCTTCAACCTTGGTTTAGCTGCAGTTTCTTGGTATAGCAGGAAACAGAGGTCAGTTGCACTTAGCTCAGCATAGGCTGAATACATGGCTGCCAATCAGGCAGCATGTGAGGCCATCTGGATGTGGAAGATTCTAGTTGGATTGTTTGGTTAGAGGATGGATCCAACTGTAATCTATTGTGATAATCAGAGTTGTATCAAAATCTCTGAGAATCCAATATTTCATGATAGGTCCAAGCACATCGATATCTGGTATCATCATCTTCGAGACTGTGTGGTGAAGAGGATCATGTTGCTGCTATATGTTTCGACTGAGGAACAATATGCAGATATTTTGACTAAGGCATTGTCAAAACGCAAGTTTGAGTTCCACAGAGACAGGATTGGAGTGACTGATAATCCCTTTCTTGTTGAGAGGGACTGTTGAAAATAGAAACAAGAAATGCTAAAAATAGAAGTGCTAAAAATAACACTGCTATAAATAGCATTTCGGGATACATTCCAATTTTAGTTAGTCCCTGAACTAAAATTGAGAATTAAAATTCGAATTTGATTTTAGCAGCTGCTTGAAAAATAATTAATTAATTCATCTTGAGTTAATTAGTTGTAGAAAATCAAACATGAAGTCTATGTGAGGACATGCAACAATTTCTCTTTTGATTGAGGAAGTTATCCCTTGATTAAGGAGATCATGATGAGTTGTATTTTGATTTGTAATCAGTTAGCTCAATTAACTGAGTTAAGTCCAGTTAGATTAGTTCCAAATGTTTGTGGAACTGATTGTGAGTTCAGTTAGTTAATGCATGCATGCATGTAACTGCTGCACTTCAGATAACTGAATATTCTCTCATAAATAACTCATGCATGTCAGTTCAGTGAGAGACCCAGTTGAGATCAGATGATGGGACAATGTACTATTAGTTACAGGAATATTCCATTGAGGATATCTCTTGCATGCAAAAGGAATTCATTCCTTGGAGATTGCACAATTACTTCTAAGCTTGGTGAGTTGTATGAGAGGTTAATTCACACAGATGGCAGCCAGAGGACCCATGAGAAACTGCGCAAGGAAATAGGAGGCTTGGAGGACTGGAGGAAGGCATATGTGGTGTCTATTCAGTCTAAAAGAAACATTGAGCGATTGTATTAAGAGCTGGATAGCTTGTGAGCTAAAGCTTTGTATAATCCAGACATATTTCCACTTGTATGATATTACAGAGATTGGGGTTTTTAGCTGAGGTTTTCCTGAGAGTATTCTTCTGTGTTCATGTGTGATTGAGAAATTATTCTCTGTTATATGTGTTCTATTTGATCTTTCTCATAATCGATTAAGCTTCCACAAATTTTTTTGTAGAAGTAGTCAAGTATTTTTCTTTAGTATATTGCATTGTCTAGTGATCTACAGTGAGAATTTCTATAAAATGTTTCCTCAACCTGTGGTTGGTTAGGTATAGACTCATGGGATTCACATTCAGAGAGTGGGTTTGACTGACGGCTGATTTGGGTCAATCACTTCATCAAATAGTGAAGGATTAAGGGAGAGTCTCCTGTAACCAGATGGAAGTCGTTGCGAAGAAACAGGACGGTTATCTAACACTTTTTGGGCTTCATCCAGATAGGGACAAAGATGAATGGGGTGATTCATTTCGAATAACTTACAAGGAAACTTAACTTTACCCTTCTTTCCATGAATTTTACTACTAGTTGATGGTGTGTCACCAGCATGATATCCAGAAGTTGATGACACAGGATGATGTGAACGAGAAGACCATTCTTCTTAGATCTGAGGAATACTAGAACAGTTTTGAAGATGATGGTCTCCCGTACAAATTTTGAAAGGATATCAAAGTTTGTGAGGATTAAAAAATGATTTCTCATCAGAAGTTGCATTCAAAGCAATGGCTCCTTGGTTGCCCCCCCTACCAAATTTTCTTCTTCTTCTTCTTCTTCATTTTCTTCTTCTTCTTATCCACCTGGTTACTAGTGTGGATACTTTCACCAAATGAAGAGGAAGAAACAACTGAAGAAGAAGGTAAAGGGTCAACTTTAGGATCAATTGGAGGTTGATTTTGTCCAATTGTAGGAATATTTAGTTGTCGGGCCAAGGAGGTTGAGAACAACCATACTGGCAAGCCGATGGTAAGTCCCAGAAGGGACAATGTAGCCATATAAGGATCACTAATATTTCTAAAAGGAGGAAAAGGACTAGGATTCTCATCAAAAGAGATTCCTTGATCGATGGACTCCGGAGTTGTTGCCATACGTCTCAACCTAATATCAACTAAGGAGTGACGTGGAGGATGTTATCTGCAGTCAATTAATTTTATTTTAATCAAAATAACATAACAAAACAAAAGAGGGATAATCTAGGAAAAATGATTACCAAGTAAGTGTGAACTGCAATATACTGCGTCAGTAACCCAAGGACTTAACATATGTGCAGGCAATCTCCCCGAATTTGGTTTTTGGTGTATCACAATATACAAGGAAGTCACTCGGTTGCTTATGGATGGATACCAACCTAATGTAGTCCTCCCAAATATACTCAAATGTACGTGGAGGCCCAATCCGTGTTAGCGTTGTCTAATGCGAAAATGCACAGTGAGAGCATTCCTTTATACTTTTCGTACTATAGCACCGCCCTATATACCTGAAGGTACATGGACGAGCTACGATATACTTACGTACATGGAATGAGGTATCACGCTCGAAATATATCGCAGATAATTAACGAAAGCTGCTATGTTTTACGATGTTGGAACACGTCTCTAGCCTATACCTCTAAATTTTATGTGTTAAGTTGCAATGCTCCATTAGGTTAATTGGGATAAATTTTAGTTGATCTTGTTTAAAAGTTTGTCTTTCAGGTTCACCGCGTGATGTTTCTGAAACTCCTAGAATGCAACTAAGATGAGAAATATTCTTTTCATTTGATTTAAATAATAAAAATCGTATTTCACTACAATATCTAAATTTCAGCCCCTGATCACTATGATGAGTGGTCAATTTATAGGGAAATGCAAGTAGTTTTGTCATAAATAGGGTATTGAATGGTTTTCCATAATTGGACTTAGTTTCCATGGAGAAATGGATGAGAGGATAGAGGATTAATTGATCCATAGCCTATCTAAAAACGAGCTCATAGGATGAGATAAGAGCTGGACATCGTTCTAGAATGCTCCAGAATTAAAGAATATTCATATAATCCTATGCCAATTTCACTCATTCTCGCCCAACGTAGGTATAAGTGGGCCTAAGTGCACTGCAGTGCAGGCCTGAATGGGCCTACCTGTTATGCAGTGCAGTTTCCCCTAACCAAGGCTGCGATGGTGTCCCAAGGAGGCATTTTAGCATGGTTTCAAGCCAGGCAACTTTCATAGATGAAAGCGTTGAATTTGATGACTTGTCTAGGGCATGTAGAAACTGAATTAGGGTTTGATGAGCCCTAATTATACTAATCTGATCATCGGGAGTGATGTGCCCAAATAGACATGTAACAGTCATTCATCCAGACCTTGTTGAAGGTTAGTGTGAAACACTCCCTGAGGACTAGTTACAGCTCATTAAAGATCAAGGCCTTCTTGTGACTTGGGCCCTTAGCTGAAAGTGTTGTCTCATCCCTCTGTGGGGGGGTTCTTAACCCACAATGGTTGGAACTCCACCATTGAAAGCATCAGCATGGGTGTCCCCATGATTGGGTGGCCATAGTAGTGAGAACAGTTTCTCAACTGCAGGGTTTCAAGGGATAGATGGAAAGTAAACAAAATCTCAATAAGCGATTCTCAATAATAAATTTAGCATATCAAGATTACCATAATGGTCATGGTCTAATTTGTATCAAACCATGGCAGTTGTGGTAGCTCTGAAGATTGTTATTAAACACAAAAAAGAGAACTGACCTACTAAGGTGGATGTTGCTTCGAATATCAACATGAGATAAACATACAAGTGTGGCCATAGACCATAACAGGAAAAACCAAAACCAGTGTTTGAAAGAATATAAATTTTTCACAAAAGATGACTATGGCTAGAGATTTTAGGAACTGATAAATTTAGTTTCAAAACCTAAATATCTAAATAGAAATTAACAGGAAATATCATATATGTGTAAGCGGGCTTCCCAAGCTTTGAAGAGCTCTCCAGTCAAAATCATTGGAGGAATCAAGAAGGGGATTCCCCAACAGTAGAGAAGAACAACATTTCTAGTGGGGCTCAAAACTATTATGATAACAGTGCCCATATTCTCCTGTAGAATTGCCAATAAAGTCACGGTTGCACAGAAAAACACATTCGTCATTCTACAGGCCCAGACCATGGACTGAAGGTTCGGCTCCAACGACTTCCAAATACCCACAGGATAGTTTGGCTTACTCTCATCGCATGGCTGCCATTTTACGAGAGCGTAGTGGTTCCCATAGCCCAACCCATAATAACAGATAACAAGGGGATCACCATGCTTCAAAGAATGGGGATCATATTCACCTTTTCAATGCTATCTAAGGAACGAACAGTGCCCTAAGGCATGGCCTGGCAGAGCAGGCATCAACCATCGCCCACATCGCATCAGTCATCGTCACCATCACTCGGTTGTGTCTTCTTCCCCAATTTTGCATCGCTAGTGTGGCAGCAGAAGCATTCCACACAAGAGATAGTGTCAAGCAAGGGCTACCTAATACCATTCTTATAGCCTATAACTAATTTAATACTAGTAGAATTTATGGTTGAAACTATTTTAATCGTCTACCACTATAAATCAAAGGCCCACAAATGTACACGTAATGTGAGAGTGGAGTTGTTTTCCGAGGGAAACGCCTTACAGCGTAAATATTGTAGGTATTAATTAAATGATATATAATTTTTTATTATTAGATAATTCCTAAGACTCTAATTGTTATATGATTTGGAGGTTTTTGAGCATATTTTCTAGTCAAATTTTCCCTAAATCTAGTAGAAATTTGTTGAAATCACATGTTGGATATGCGAGCTTTGCACAATCTCATTGACACATTGATTTTTGAGGGTGCTAAATTCATATATGCATTCAAAAAATAGAATTTAAACATATATTAAAAAAAAACATGATTTAACAAAAAACTTATTTTGCCAAATTCTAACCTAAAAACTCTAAAACATAAAATAATTAAACAAAATCATTTTTGGTAGGTGAGCACCCACAGAAGATTCGAAGGAATGACCTATCACAAAGAGTGCCTTAACAGTGCACCCATTCACCATCAATCCGAAATCCATGAGTTTTTAAAAATGATAATCTTAACAAACCTTAATAATAATAATAATATATTCTCCTCGCTTTAAACATCAAACATCTAATAACTGAGTGAATAATATCGATAAAGTAACTAAGATAAATTCGGCATACGTCACACTTATAACTTAACGTAACCCCATCTTGATTCACACTTGAACCTTTTTCAGATTTATGTTAATATTAAGACGTATTTATCTTAATAGTCAAAGGCAATCAGTGGACACCCAGACTCCGGACCACTGTATCATAGGAGATATGCGGTGATCTAAAATGCTCCAATAAGGAAGGCTTATCCAAGGATTTTAAAATGCTCAAATAGCGATGGCTGTAGTTAAAAGTGCATTCTGGATATAAAATGCAAGAGGGTTCAACTGGCAATGTTCAGGCTATCAAGATAAGCTCCGCGGCGGAGACATAGAGAGACAGACGGACAGTGAGTTTCTCTGTTTATAAACTGCGTGCCCTATGCCGAAACAAACACCAAGTTGCTAATCTTCCAGCCACCATGCCGCAATTGAACGAAGGAGGAGTTGCTGCTGTGGAAAGTATCGTCAACACATTTATGATATTGCTTATACTACCGATGTTATGGTTAGTTATGATATTTTGGAGACGGCTCTGCAGTTTTCTCTACACGTACTGGTGGAAGCCTCGCACTATCAGGAAGATGATGGAAAGGCAAGGTATTAGAGGCCCCGCTCCATGTTTCATCACCGGAAATCTAACAAACATGACAAAGTTAAGAGAGCTCAAGACCGCTAAGGATATGGAGCGTATCAGTCACGACATTGTGGAGAGACTCCTGCCCCACTATATGCAATGGACAAATGATTATGGTATGTTGATTTTCCTGGTACTTGTTCTGGAACCAATAACTTGGAAATTGCTTCTAGGTTTTGTTGAAGGTCACTTTGACACCAGTTTAAATACACCACCCGTGAACATTTAGGTTAATGCAATCGTGAAAAAAATGATCGAATTTTTTTAATTTTTAATTTTTTTCTTTCCAATTTAGGATTGTAATCTATTAGAGGCAGACTAGTGGTGATAAATTATGGATTTTAATATTAGATGTAAGATAAGGGATTAGAGGGTATTTTGTTAATGCATTTATTTATTTGTGGTGTGAAGATTGTTTATTTTAAATGTATAGGTATAAAAATTTAACTATATTAAAAGTTATTGGTACTTAAATCATATATAATTAAGATTTTTTTAATCAAAAACTAATTATAAATAAAAAAACATCACAAATAATACTTATTAATTTAAATCTTTTAAATATTTAAATATAAAAAATTAAGTTAAAATAAACCCAACCATTTTGATTACAAAAATAATGTGAAAGTTTTATTTTTTTTAGAAGAACAAAAAAATTTACAGTGAAATGTGGTTTCTTTAACTAAGATAGTATATTAATAATTTTGAAGCATAGTCGTGTATGAGCTTGTAGTTTTGTGGTTTTTTTTAATGGAAGACAAAACAATTTGTTTTTTATTGATGGTAGATATATATATATATTTATATATATATGAATATATAAGAATATATGTGTATATATTGTTATTGATGTTAGTTATTCAATTTAATGTTATAAATATATTTAGTAATTTGAGATAGAAGAAAAATATTTATATCACTCTTCTCCTCATCTAAATGGTTAACTTGTTGATATTCTAATTTTTAATCTCTTCAATATAGGCATGAATATAGTCTAACTTTACATAAGATTATTCCATAATAGTATATAGTGTTTCTTCACTAAGATGGAATTGAGTAACATGAAACTTGGAAGCTTCTCAATATATTATTCATGGATTTGAAGCTTTTATGCATTAACACAAAAACTAATTAACAAAGTTTGTTTTCTATGAGGAAAAAGAAAATCTGCATCATATTTTACATAGTCTAACGAACACACATACCCTCTCTTGATTCATTTGCATTGTTGGTGGGTAGCATATTGAAACATCTTAGTAGTGGGAAACTCTGAACAACAACTTAGTGACCTAAATAATTAATTATAATAATGGTTATTTATACCCATTTTTGTTAAAGATACAAACATGTTTCTTCAATTTTATTTAATCTCTTAAACTCTCTCCTGATTCATTTGCATTGTTGGTGGGTAGCATATTGAAACATCTTAGTAGTGGAAAACTCCCAACAACAACTTAGTGACCTAAATAATTACTTATAATAATGGTTATTTATACCCATTTTTGTTAAAGATACAAATATGTTTCTTCAATTTTATTTAATCTCTTAAATATCTCCTCATTATAGTCTAATCAACCTCCATATTGTCTTTTTTTAGACGGGGAGCTAGAAGGCTCCCGGATATATGAAACAACCCGCAAACTAAATTTACCGAGACACTCATAGTTCATCCTAAGACTGATACAGATGAATACCATTGAAAATTGGAGTCAAGATCCCATAATCCATTGGGAATCATGTGCTTTTAGCCTTACTATGATGGACCATGTTGTCAGAGACTTTGAAGCTGAGTGGATGAGATGGAAAACCACCATCTCAACCACTTGAGTAAAGAACCATTGACCTCTATTTTAATAGTAGATGCTAGGTTACACCACTAAAATACAACGTAATTGTATTATCTTATAGATCAAAGTTTTTTTTTTGAAGTGAACAAAGAATTTATAGCTTGAGTCATCAAAGTGGTTCCGTGTATAAACCTTTGCTAGTAACTTGTGACTTAGCAAGGTTTAAGAGATTTGGAGATTTCCCCATAAGGTCCCACACCTAGAGGATTCCAACCCTTCTACCTTCATCATAATAGGTCAATGTAGCCTTGGAGACTTAAATGGAGAGAGTACTAAACTCCTGAACCACTTATGCTATATAACACCCTACTATACAAAATGTTGTTAATAAGAATAACCATGGTTCTAATAAGCAAAAGGGTGTTAAACTTACAAAGGTAAATTTCTAGGCAAGTTTTTCTTACTAATGATCATTTTTCTTTGAGAAAAGTAACAATTTTCTACCTAATTTTGTTATTGTGGACAACATTGTTTTGGAGAAAATTCATATACTAGTTAATATAAATTACAAAGGTAAATTCTAGGCAAACTTTTCTTAATAATGACCATTTTTGTTTGAGAAAAGTAACAATTTTCTACCTAATTTTGTTAATATGGACAACATTGTTTTGGATAAAACTCATATACTAGTTAATATAAATTGAATTTCCCAGTTGGCCAAAATTAGTAAAAGAAATTCTCCTAAGTGAAGGTGTGTTATATTTTTCAAAGAAATTATATGTCTACATCCATTGTTGCACACACCCATAAAACCAAACATTTAATTTGTTTTGATAAAACAAAAAACTTAGCCTCTCTCCCCCCTTCCACTTGTACTGTGTCATTAGGGAAGCTCTAGAAATCCAAAAGCATCCTAACAACTTTAATCAAGAATATGGATATCAATTAAGCCATCCTTGGAAACCTTCTATCCATTTTTTATCCTGTAAACCTTATTCCCCTAACACTGATGTCAGTAACCCTCCCCCTTCACCTCCCACCCATTTCTCATCTCTCCTCATGTTCCCTTTTTTCCTCTTTCTATTCACTACTAAACCCCCTTCATTCCCTCCCCTCTTTTTCTATTAATAATTTTCCTTATAATTCTAATTCTTTAATTAAATGTAATCACTAATTTGTATTCTAATATAATTCCTCTCTAATTCTATTAATTTCTTCTTTTCTTATTCTTATTTAATTTCCTCTTTTCTTATTCTATTTTAGCTTCTTAACTCCTTTTGTATTTTTTGTTAATGTGATTTAAATTATTTATAATTTAATTTAATTTAATTCCTATTAAAACACTTATCTTTCAATATCATTTAATTTGCTTTATACTTTATTAAAGTAATTTATTTACATAATTTTTTTAATTTACTTTTCCTTAATCTAATTCTACTTCAAACCATTGTATTCTAATTAAATTTAATAATTTAATATAAAGAATAAACTATAATTTAATACAAAGAATAAACTCTTATCACTTTAGTGTTAATATCATTGGACCAAAATCATTCTTGATCTTCATTATTTATATTTTATAACTTTATCTTTCTGTCATATACCCAAATTCTCTGATTAAGTTTTTTCTATTTTTTATATCTTAATGTTCTCTTTCTTAATCTAACCCAATCTCTTTGATTTAAGTTTTTTCTATTTTTTTATCTAAATGGTTCTCTTCTTAAATCTAAACTCTAATTTAATTTTAATTATAATTATTATTTGATTTTTTTAATATTTTAATACAAATTATTACCTTCATCTCTTTACTCTTTACCGTCAATTTGAGATAATATAATTTTTAATATATATAATTAAATCCTTTGTCATTAATTTTGAATTTTGATATTAGTTTGACTGCAATTTAATATTTTACCTATATTTCTCAAATTCTTTCAATTAATTCTATTAAATTAAAAATAAATTATTAATAAGGAAAATTTCGTATCCTTTTTAAAGTTTTAAAGATAATATCATTTTTCTATATATTCTAGGTTTAGCAATATTTATAACATTATTGAAAGCTTTCTTGTCTTTAGAGATGATGAAGTATTTTCCCAAAATATCCTAGCACCTCAACGAATCTAGACAACATTTTAAAAAGATTTATCAACATCAATATGTCTACATACTACTTAATTACTAATCTATTAATGTTGTAGAAAACTCAAAAATGTTTAAAATGAATTGTTCCATTTCTTTGATTAATAAAATATGTCCTTACAAATATATTAATTATTTGTAATATTAATAATGGGAATTAGTTAATAAATACATTATTTAAAAAAAATAATTTTATTTTAAAAATAAATTTTATAATTAAATTTTCAACTTATAAAAATAAAACTTATTTTTTATTATAAATATCAAAATTTATTTTTTTAAATCAAAATTTTATGCATTTTTCCAAAAAAGGTATAACAATAGAAAAATGCAAGTAGTTTCACCTCGATTAGGTTTGTTGACTACCGCAATCAGCATATGAAAAAGAAACAAAAAAACATCTAAAGACAGAGTCCCCAATTTAGGAGGTCAAAGCAGTAGTAATCACATAAAGCAAGTGAAACACCTATAACCATGCTAGTCATTAGAAGTGATGGATGATGCGTTGTCTAGAGTATTCCCTATGGGAGGAGGAGGAGGGAAGGAGCATTGAACGTTCTTTTCGAAGTGGGCCATCCAAACCTCCAGCTTCTCTACTTTCTCAGATAACATATTATGGCCTCACCAGACCACCACATTGAGCTCACATGGCACTGGAAGTAGTGCATTTTGTTCAGAGTGGAAATGAGCTTTGCATTCTCCTCCTTCTTCACCCTCTCCAAGGTTTCCAAGCATTCAAGTACCGATTGAATCAAATCCCAATAGTTCTCTAAACAACAATCTTGTCTCTTATCACATCCCAAATTAAGAGCCTTCCCCTGTCAACTCGAACTACTGCGGTGAATCATCCCACCCTGTTGTTGGCTAGGTGGGGTGTGAATCCCAAGACCAGCCACTATTCCACCACGGTCGCGACCACCACAA
>APFE030616119.1:448069-479883 GCA_000404065.3 Pinus taeda | reverse complement strand
ACGATCTGGGTTTTGTGCATAATATCGCCAATTGACTTCCAGGTGAACATTTTCTAAAACATTTAAAGTTATTTAAGATTTTTCACCAATTATTTAAAGGCCATTTTTTCCAGGAACGTCCTGCAAATTTGGGGATGACTCTTCCCTGTTGAAATTCGATTTGTATGATGAAAAATCCTTGATTATGTGTTAAGAAACTCTGCTATGAGCTCAAAGACCTTACGATAAAGCGTAATTTGTTATCTCTACAATATTTCATGATCACACAGATTTGGTTTTTCGACAACACCAAGCTATTGAGCAGTGAAAAACGGGTTCAACAAGTCACCCTTTTTATTGAGGATGAACTTCATTCAATTAGTGGGTTCAATCCTGGAGATAATCGTATTCAGAATGATATATACTTCAAGCCAAATTAAAACCGTATTCGCGTTATTGCTCTTTCTACTTCACTTGCAAATGCTAAAGATTTTGGAAAGTGGATTGGCGCTACAGCACATGGGTTTTTCAATTTTTCAACGAGTGTACATCCTGTTCTATGCTAATTAAGATTCACGTTCAGAGGATTGACATAGTTAATTCTGGGGCTTAAATGTAAGCAATGACTAAGTCAACATACATATTAATAACTCAACATGCAAAGGAAGGACGTAAAAGTTAAGCTGTTAATATTATTCTGAACACAAGGTCTACTGCAGCGCCATGATTTGGAAAAGAACGTGTGAGGATTCATATTAATGAATATTATGATGCACCAAAAGCAAGAGGAGCACACGGCCAAATATAAACAAGAATTTTTTAGGGACATTGAGAAAAAATGCTCTATTACTGATAAATTCATGAAAGGATTAAATCATTTTATCGCTACTCAGTGAATCGACAATAAATAATGCAACCTCTTCACATCAATGAAATCCCATTGGCACAAATTGCACGAGGTTTACACTGAAATGTGGTCCCTCAAAGCAGTTTTTTGAAAACCACCCATCATTAGATCGACGATTAATATTCATTACGACATCACCCCCTCTCTATTCCGGAAACCGCTAGAGGTGTTCCCTTTGAGGCTTTTAATAATGGTATGTGGTTTGTCAGCATGTACATAGTGAAGAGTGGTGGGACCCATGGTCATATTCACCCTCAACCAAAGAGACTTGGGCCCGCATATTAAATGTGTATATCTAAGGACCCAAAATGTATATTCTGAGGTCGAGAGTTTATGTTAGAGACTAAGGGCTATATTATATATATGTATATATAATTTTCTATATTATGTAATAATTCGAACACGAATAGTTTTATAACTGTTATAAAAGCAGTTTATTAATTGTTTTAAGAAACCTGTTTTTTAAACTTATTCGACATTTAATCAGAGAGGCAGAGATAAAAGCCTATAAAGTATATTGTGAAAGGGTTCGGACTCCAGTGTTCATGACTGAGTATTGGAAACTAGAATATTCTTGAAGCCTAAATAATATATGTCAGTTTGATTCTAGCATTGGTGTTGCAGTGATTGTTTTTCTCATGTGTCCTAGCATTCATATATGTTTTTCCTCTCTTGGACAATGTAAGATACATATAGCATTTTAGTTTACGTTTTTAATGAATTTACTTTGTTGTACTCATCAAAATTATGTTGTAATTATTAAAAATTAATTTTGAATCCCTTAATGAAGTGCTCTACATCTGGGAATCTCATTCATATTCTTCTACTTCACCCATCATTCTTTCGACAGAGTTGAAGCACAGATTCTTAACTGCCTGTGCCAAAACTATGTCTCCTTCATTTTATGCCTTACATCTCCACCCTGCAACTCTCATAGTCTCTAGCCATTATGGTTTAAAAGTTTAGAGTTTCAAAATGATAACTTTGGGTTACACACCTTCATGGTCTGTACTTCTAGCCATTAATTTCAATATTTTTATCCAATCTCAAAATGTCTTGGGCATTGGTTCCCCCACAACTAGGAACTGTCTCCTGAAGTACAACATTTTTTGGCGTCGTTCCCGGGGAACAGAGACTCGAAGTTAGTTTTCCCTGGATTTAAATAATTATGTCTAGTTTTTGAAGGTGACAAAAACCAGTGATATGTTGTAAAATTTTCACCTGGTGCTTTTACCTTTGAGCATTTGTTTTTCTAGGCTTTAATGGTTATCCCTACATTCTTAGCCAATAAGTTTGTCCCAATCAATTTCACTGGGATCCTAGATTATCCTCATCATATGCTTACATTTCAAGAGTGGAATGAGTATCTTCCAATATTTAGTGGAAATGAATATGAAGATCCAGCCAGCACCTCCGGGAGTTTCATGAATGCATGGCGCAGTAGAGTATCATTTATTCTTTTAACACTTTCCATGCAACATTTAATTCATTTTGCTGAACTTTATATTTACAATAGTTTCTTTTTGAAGATTGTTGTGAGTATTACGATTTTCAAAACAAAATTAAAGGTTATGATGATTTTGTTGAAGAAATTCAAGAATTTATGGTGAATGCTGATAATGTATCAAGCATTCGAGGATACCATAGTAGATTTATTTGTGAAGAGGTTTTTGAATGTAAGAAGAAATCCTCTTCTACAAAAGAGGTTGAACAATTAAAAGGAAATTGTTCTTTAACAATTCCACAAGAAAAATATATGCTGATCATGCCTAAAGATAATCAAGGGAGCTCTAAACATGAGAAAATTTCAGACTTACACCGAGAGTAAGAAAATGAAAAAATTATTGTTCAAGAAGATGTTGTGGAGTATGGTGAATGTGCAGATCAACCTCTTGAGTCTCTTGAAGACAGTCACTACTTTCATAACAAGTGTGGTCTTATGCAAGATATGTTGGAAATAATACTGAGAGGAGGGTGAATTAATATTATCAGATCAACAATTTTATTTCCCAAACAGATTTATAAACACTACTTCAGTGAAGTGAACTATCGTGTAGACCCGATTGTGATTAAAAAAGCCAGGGTATATCCAGAGAACTTGTGATTCAGACAATTTATCATGTGTTGATCTTAAAGCAGTATATCAGAGATTTATTTGACAGTGCAGTAAAAGAAAAATAAAGCATCACACATAAGAAACACACATGAACACCAAGATGTAAGGTGGAAACCCAATGTGAGTAAAAACCACCTGCTGTTGTCATCTCTGTCTTCTTTTAATAATAAGAAAATCTGTTTACAATCTTGTACTGGTGCAGACTCATACCAATACATAGGCTTCTACTTGCAAAAGGTTACAACCTTCTCTTGTTCTCCAACTTCTACTAGAAGGGAGCTACAACCCCCTAGCTCTTGTACTAGCCAATATGTTTACTAGTACGTAGGTGCCAGCCTATGTTTCATGAATTTTTAGACTGGATACTCCTGCATCACAACACCACAATCTAAAGGCCATGTTTCATCAAATTTTCACACTAAACCCATCATAACTTTTAAACTTAAACTACATCAACCAATATTCAGATAATCTGAACAATCAAATCACTGACACCAGAGCACTATGCTAAACCCAGAACCCTCCATCATCATTCAGAACCAGCTGTAACCTCAAAAATCATGTATTAGAGTGTATACGCTAATTGGCTGCACCAAAACTGCGTGTATACGGTACTTCCATTAATTGAACCTGCATATACCTTTAAAACAATTGCAAACATAAAATTTTGAATCAAGTCTATACCAACTATCAATATTATGAATATCTATTGTCAACTTTTAGAGCTTTACACAGGCGGGGACAAAGATCACTTCTTCTCACTTATTCAATCAATCAATCAAATGGCATCCTCCTTATGCATTCATTTTTACATTCATATCTAAGAAGACTTCATTGATAGACAACAGTAAAATAATAGAATTTTATCAAATAAATCAATCAAATCTAAAAAATAAGCTTTTCTCTAGTATACGCTACTTGAACAAACCCAACCTGTGTGTATACGCTCTTTGGCTGAGACAAACCTGCGTACAGATCTGCAAATATTGACTCAGAACTTTGCTGCAATTCCAGACTTCAGGAAAACCCAGATCGTGATAGTTAACAAATAGAACAGGCGCAAAACATCAGATCTAGTCTCACCCAATATCAGATCATTCAAGAATAAGTCATTTCAAGTCTCATGATTCCTGATCCAATATTGAGCTCAAGGTGCACATGAATATTTCATATCTAGTCCCAAACATAACCCTGCAACATAAAATATACTTCAGATAGAAGTATTCCTTAGAATATTATTGCTTGCACACTTGGTCTCATGATCTTATCCTCCTTATGTACTCTTAGGCATTTCTCAATGCCTTGGACCAAAACCACTTAAGACCAATACCTTGGACCAAATACCTCGAACCAAATACCTTGGACCAATACCTTGGATCAAATGCTTGGTTTTCCAACATGTACACGCTTTTCCTCTTGTAAAAGTGTGTGTATACATTATACACTTCTTTTGTTCTATTAACCCGCGTGTATATGCTTCTTGGACAAAGTGAACCAGCATATACTTCTCTTTCTTCATTCTTTGGAGTCTGATCTGTAATCCTTTATTGTTAACCTGTTGCACTGTGAACTGTCATTTGAGAGAGTTGCCATCAAGGACAAAACTTGTATCATAATGCCAACAATCTCCCCCATTAGACTTGATGGCAACAACAACACTAAGACACTCTCTCCCTTTGACATCAAGGCAAAGGGCGGACCAAGATATTCTCCCCCTTTGACATACATTATGTTGTCCATGCTCCCTTTGAGTACATGTTGAATTCTCTGATTGAGATACCCTTTGTATATGCTGAGATGTACTAAAACCGTCCAAGCTCCTCTTGAGAATATGCAGAGGCTGCAAAAATATTTTCCAAAAGAACTCTATAACTCAACTATGTGAGTATGGCCTTCCTATCACCAAAGACTCATACATACATCCATCTCCCAACCAAGTGGGAATATACCAAATTTGACTCATCCAGACATACAATAAATATTACATCATCCATCCCATGCAAAGTGGGGATACAAATTAGATCATTTGTTCAATAGGACTCATTCAAATGTATGAGAAGACATATCATACCCTAGACTTTTACATGAATTAAGGAACAAATGGTATAAATATCGGAAGCCATAGCTGGACTCAGCAACCATAATGCCAACAATGCAGAATGCGTGTGAAGGCTAATACTCCCCCTGAACTTGTGCTACCTATGCATTGTTAACAAGTCAATGATCAAGGCATCTTTGTCAGTCAGATAAAAAATAATGAACAAAGCATATCGATAGACCGTAATCATCAACAATAGACAGAGCACCCATATTAGAGTCTGCCCCACTGTTTTTCTTGACTGAAAAACATATACGCTCCTTCACCAATAGAAACCCATGTGTATACATGACTATACTTCATGAAAACTGCGTATAATAACCTTTTTCTGAAAAATTGGATTTTAACAGTAGGATGATGCAGCAACTACTCCTAGTTTTTGTCTAAGATATACAAATGTTTCTCTGGGTAGTGGTTTAGTGAATATATCAGCAACATGTTCTTTGGAGGGAACATACTCCAATTTGACCTTTTGTTCAAGCACTTTTTCTCGTAGAAAATGGTACTTGATGGATATGTACTTGGTCTTGGAGTGCATGACTAGATTCTTTGAAATATTGATGGCACTTGTATTATCACATAGAATGGAGATGGGTGGAGTACATGTGATCTGAATGTCTTGCAAAGTTTGCATCGTCCAAAGTAGTTATGTGCAGCAAGATGCAGCAGCCACATATTCTACTCCAGTTGTTGATAAAGCAATTGAACTTTGTTTCTTGCTAAACCAAGACACTAACCTAGAACCCAGATAGAATGCACCACCACTAGTGTTTTTTCTATCATCAACACTTCCTACCCAATCTACATATGTATATGCATGAAGAGTAAGATTTGCATCTCTAGGATACCATAAACCAAAGTCTTGAGTTCCTTGAAGATATTTGAAAATTCTTTTGACTGCCTGAAGGTGTGATTCCTTTGGATTTGCTTGGAATCTTCCAACTATTCCTACTGCATGCACGATGTTAGGTTGGGTACCTGTTAGATAAAACAGACTTCCAATCATGGATCTATAATTTGGTTGATGTATTGTTGTTGATTCATCATTTGAGCTGAGACTGCATCTTGTTACCATTGGGGTACATACAGGTTTAGAATCTTCCATTCCGTACATTTTCAAATATTTGGTTTGTGAAAGAAAAATACCATCTTTATTTTGTTGAACTTGTAGACCAAGAAAATAGGTAAGTTCACCAAGCAAGGACATTTGAAATTCTTGCTACATTACTGAAGCAAAATTTTGACTCGTGGATTCTTCATTTCTACCAAAAATGATATCATCAACATAAACAATAATAATTAGCAATTTATCAGTTTCAATATTTGTATATAGATTGCTATCTGTTGAACCTTTTGTAAAACCTTGTTAGTGTAGATATTTGTCAAGGCAGTAATATCAGGCCCTTGGAGCTTGTTTCAGACCATAGAGAACCTTTTTGAGTCTGAATACAAGTTTTGCATCATTTCCAAGAATGAATCCTTCCGGTTGTTTAATATAAACTTCTTCTTCTAAATCTCCATTAAGGAAAGCTGATTTTACATCCATTTGGTATACTTTGAGTTTCTAAAAGCTAGAAAGAGCAAGAAACATCCCTATGGCTTCAAGTCTGGCAACAGGTGCAAAATTTTCTTCAAAATATATACCTTCTTGTTAAGAATACCCTTTACAAACAAGTCTGGCCTTGTTTCTAATGACTTCTCCATTTTCATTCAAGTTGTTTTTGAATATCCATTTAGTTCCTATAATATTTTTATCATGAGGTCTAGGAACTAATTCCCAAGTATCATTCTTTTCAATTTTCTCAAGTTCTTCATCCATGGCCTTGACCCAACACTCATCATTGCATGCTTCATTTACATTTTGAGGTTCAGTGGAGGATAATAATGCTAGATAGCTTGAGGTCCCTGTAATGGTTCTTCTTGTCTATACACTTGCCTCTTTTTCCCCCAAAATTTGAGTTTTTGGATGATTTTTCTAAACATACCTGGATAGAGTCTTTTCTTCTACCATTATCTCTTCTTTTGGTGCTTCATTGGTTTCTTCTTCAATATCATTTTGATTTGATGTGGGAAAATAATCCCCATCTTCTTCATTGTCATAATATTCTATTTTTATCTGTTTTGGATTTTTGCATGCTTCATCAACTACAACATCAATTCTTTCAACAATTTTCCCAAGTCTTTTATTATAACATTTATATCCTTTACTTCTGGAAGAATAACCAAGAAGAATACCTTCATATGCTCTGGGTTCAAACTTACTAAGTTTTTCATCAGTCCTTTTGATAAAACATTTGCTTCCAAAGACTTTAAAGTATTTTACAAAATGAGTCTTACCATACCAAAGTTCATATGGAGTTTGAGTGCTATTTACTCAAACATTTTCTTTGTTGAGAATAGTCATGACAACGAATGCAGCTTCACCCTAGAAGGTTGCAGGAGTTCTAGATTCATCTAGCATAGCTCGAGCCATTTGTTGAACTGTTTTGTTCATTCTTTCTACCACACCATTTTGCTGAGGAGTCCTTACGGTGGAGAATTGCCTTTTTATTCCATGTTGTTCACAAAAGTCAAAGAATTCATCCGATGCAAATTCCCCTCCTCGATCAAATCTGAGGCATTTGATTTTTCGATCTGATTCATTTTCAACCAAGGCTTTGAAGGCTTGAAACTTTTCAAATGCTTCATCTTTATGCTTTAGAAGACCTATCCAACACATTCTGGAAAAATCATCAATGAACAAAATAAAGTATTCTTCTCCACGTGGTGGCTTTTTCCTTGATGGTCCACATAAATCAATATGGACAAGTTCAAGAGGCTTACTAGCTGACCCTTCTTTTTCCATGAAGTGAACTCTAGTTTGCTTACCAATTTGACATGGTCTGCATATTGTATTTTCTAGGATGTTGATATCTGGAAGATCACGAACAACCTTGAGTCTGCATGCTTTTCTTATTTGAGAAAAGCTTAGATGTCCCAATCTTCTATGCCACAGCTAGTTTTAATCATTTTTGCTTAGATAGAACTGTTGTTGTCCTCCCTTAAGTATGTATAAGTTGTTTGGAGTTTTTGTACCTTTGATCACAATCTCTCCTGTATCAAGCTCATGAGAAACACATCTGTTTGATCGAAACAACACTTCATTTCCTTGATCACACATTTGACTGACACTCAACAGGTTATTCTTTAAACCGTCTACATACATATCATTTACAGCTTTAACCTTTTCTTTCAAGAAAACAAAACCTTTACCTTTTATGAAAGTAGGAGTGTCATTTCCAAATGAGACATTCTTTTCTTTTTCTAAGGCATTATATGAGTTAATTTTTTCTTTGTAACCTGACATGTGTTTGGAGCATCCACTGTTGATGTACCACTGATTTTCTTGTCCTTCTGCATACAAGGCTAGACCACATCTTTTTGTTTGAGATTCTTTCCTTCTCCATATGTTTGGATTTAATAGCATTTGCTCCTTTTGAGATGTTTGTGAAATTTTCTCCTGCATTTAGATTCTTCATGGCCAAAGTTGTTACAGATTGAGAATTCTATTTCATTTTCAAGAGGAGAAAAGTTATTATAGGAACTTCTCTTGATTCCTGTTATATTCCTTTGATTTCGTGCTTCTCTAGTCATGATGGTTTTGTAAGCAGCGCATTGAGTAGCTTTGTGCCCAAAATTATGACATGAAAAACATTGCCCATTAAAGAAGTTCCTGTGACTATCAAATCTATTAACCTGGTGCTTGTAGTTTCCATTGATTTTCATCTTTGGAGAAAATTGAATATGATTTGCCTGAGGTTGGTTGTGGATTATATTCATTCTTGGAGTAAATTGAGTATGATTTACCTGGTGATCAGCGTTATGCCTTTGCTGACGATTGACATATTGTTCACTAGTCTTTACTGCATCAAGATAGCTTTTGGTGGAGGTTGACGACTTCTGTGATTTAGATGCTTCTTTAGTATATCTAAGACTTGTCTTTATCAGAGGAGAACACTGAACTTTGATAATTTCATTTAAAGTTTCTGATCCTTTAGCAAATCTAAGATTGAGAGATTCTGTTTTCTCAAGATCCTTTATTAGACCCACAATTTCACACTCTAGTTTTTCATTGTGTTTTTCCTTTTCATCAAGTTGGTATGTCAAGGTATCTATAATCATATTCTTTTCTTCTAGACAAATTTTGAGTTTAGAGATTTCTTCATGAAGTTCTTCCTCTTCTAAAGCATCCCAAAAATTATCATTGTTATAAGCCATGAGAAGTCTATAATCATCACTATTAGATAAACCATCGCTATCTTCATGAGTATAGTAACTCCTTTTATTCACAACTTGTTTTTTATTCCCTTTTGCATATTCCTTTCCTTTTTCATATTTATCTTTAGAGGACATCTGGAAGCATAATGACTGACTCTGTCGCAAGCAAAGTATTTGAAGGGTAGCTTACCTCTAAACCTTCTGGAACCCCATTGAAGCTTCTTCACAAAGTTTACTTCATCTTCTTCTTGTTAAATATGTCCTGATTCATTGTGTTCTTCCTTTCCTTTTGTTGAGGCTTTGAATGCGACTTCTCTCATATCTGATGGTCCTCCTTTTCTCATCTCAAAGGTAGTTAAAATTTCGTGAAGCTATGTCATAGTGATATTCTGCAGATCCTGTTTTTCTTCTATGGTAGACACTTTTGATTCAAATTTAGCAGATAAAGATCTCAAAACTTTCTTAACAAAGATAACTTCCTTTATTTCTTCACCCAGATTCTTCATACAATTAACAACCTCATTTATACGTAAGAAGTAACTAGCTATACTTTCATCACTATGCATCTTCAGAGTTTCATACTGAATTCTAAGAGTTTGAAGCTTAGCACGTTTTACCTGAGAGTCTCCTTCATAGCTCAAACGATTTTGTCCCATATTTCTTTGGCTGATTTGAGCTACCTGACTTTAACAAACTCTGATTGTGACAAACTTCCCAATAAAGTATTGACAACTTTGGCATTGGTTTCATATTGCTTTTTACCTGCCACATCTGTAGGAATTGCTATTGGAAATGTATATCCTCCTTCCACAATTTCCCAGACATCTGTTCCAAGTGATTGTAGATAGGTTGTGGTTCTTATTTTCCAATAAAAAAGTTTCTCCCATCGAAGATCGGTGGTCTGATGGATCCCATGCTTTGTTGATTATTCATGATGATGGATCTCCCTTCAAGTGATCAAGCTTCTTCTGAAGGACCTGCTCTAATACCAGTTGTTGGAAATAATACTGAGAGGGGGGTGAATTAGTGTTATCAGATCAATAATTTTATTTCCTAAACAGATTTATATGCGCTACTTCAGTGAAGTGAACTAGCATGTACACGCGATTGTGATTAAGGAAACCAACGTATATCCAGAGAACTTGTGATTTAGACAATTTATCATGTGTTGATCTTAAAGCAGTATATCAGAGATTTATTAGACAGTGCAATAAAAGAAGAATAAATCATCACACATAAGAAACACACATGAACACCAAGATGTAAGGTGGAAATAAAAACCACCTATTGTTGTCGTCTCTCTCTTCTTTTAATAATAAGAAAATATGTTTACAATCTTGTACTGGTGCAGACTCATACCAGTACGTAGTCTACTACCTGCAGAAGGTTACAACCTTCTCTCATTCTCCAGCTTCTATAGGAAGGGAGCTACAACCCCCTAGCTCTTGTACTAGCCAATATGTTTACTAGTACGTAGGTGCCAGCCTATGTTTCATGAATTTTTAGACTGGATACTCCTAGATCACGACACCATAATCTGAAGGCCATGTTTCATCAAATTTTCTCACTAGACCCATCATAACTTTTAAACTTAAACAACATCAACCAATATTCAGATAATCTAAACAATCAAATCACTAACACCAAAACACTGTGCCGAACCCAGAACCCTGCATCATCATTCAGAACCAGTTGTAACCCCAAAAATCATGCATTAGAGTGTATACACTACTTGGCTACACCCAAACTGTGTGTATACGCTACTTTCGTTAATTGAACCTATGTACACCTTTAAAACTACTGCAAACATAAACTTTTGAATCAATTCTGTACCAACTACCAATATTCTAAATATCTATTGTCAACTTTCAGAGCGAAATAACAGAATTTTATCAGATAGATCAATCAGATCTGAAAATAAGATTTTCTTTAGTATACGCTACTTGAAGGAACCTAACCTGCGTGTATACGCTTTTTGGCTGAGATGAACCTGCATACAGATCTGTAAATATTGACTGAGAAATTTGTTGTAATTCTAGACTTCAGACAAACCCAAATCATGATAGATAACGAATAGAACACATGCAAAACATTAGATCTAATCTCACCCAATATCAGATCATTCAAGAATAGTCATTTCAAGTCTCATGATCCCTAATCCAATATTGAACTCAAGGTGCACATGAATATTTCAGATCTAGTCCCAAACATAACCATGCAACATAAAATATACTTCAAATAGAAGTATTCCTTAGAATCTTATTGCTTGCACATTTGGCCTAATGACCTTCTCCTCCTTATATACTCTTAGGCCTTTCTCAACACCTTCGACGAAAACCACTTAGGACCAATACCTTGGACCAAATACCTAGGGTCAATACCTTGGACCAAATACCTCGGACCAAATACCTTGGACCAATACTTGGATCAAAATACCTTGGATCAAATACCTGGTTTTCCAACATGTACACGCTTTTCCTCTTGTGAAAGTGCATGTATACGTTATATGCTTCTTTTGTTTTGTTAACTTGCGTGTATACACTTCTTGGACAAAGTGAACCTGTGTATACCTATCTTTCTTCATTCTTTGGAGTTTGATCTGTAATCCTTTGTTGTTAACTTGCTGCACTGTGAACTGTCATTTGAGAGAGTTACCATCAAGGACAACACTTGTATCATAATGCCAACAAGAAGGAGAAATTTAACTTCAAATTAATCCTTACAAGTCTTATTTTGTTAATTTTAAGCATGCTCCTATTTATGATATAGGTGATTCAGAGGAAGAATTAAATACATGTCCTCCATTATATTTTTCCATGAACAAATGTAATGAGAAACCAAATGGTATTTTTGAACAACAACATCTCAAGTCATGGACTGCCATATGTAAAGAAGATGCTAGTAAAAAAAAGTGTTATTCAAGAAGATGTCATGAAACATAGGTGTAAGTTTCTATCAAAGAAAATGTTTATTGACTCTTTCGAGATTAAAGAGTTGGCTGAAAAAGAATCTATTGACAAAGATGATGGTTTTGATGCAAGTAGAAATATGGATTTTCTCTTAGGTTCTAATTGCACAATTTTCTCTTCAAAAGAACTCATAGAACTGCCCTTTGAACTGTTTGAATACTATTGCAAATCTTATGAATCACATGGCTTTGTCACTGAAGAAAGTATTCAGCTGCAAGTTTTCTCAAATAAAACTTATTTTCTCAATTTTAAAGAAGCCCCTATTTTTTATTCATATGAATCCGAGGGAGGGTTGGATACTAGTTCCCATGCAAATTTGTTTGCAAACAAATGGGAAAGAGATGATCTACAAGAGGTTCTAAATTTTTTTAATGATAAGTATATTCTTCCAAGAGACAAGATGGAACTTCCATTTGAAAACGTTATGAGAAAGGTCCAACAATATTTTCATGAAGAGCTCAAAATTGAAGATTTTAAAAATAAGGATAGTATAAATTCCCTAAATCACTATGATGGAAGAGGAATATGTACCCCTAAATGGTAAAATTCTTATAAGATATATCAATAAACTTTTATTGAATCAGAGCAAGAGTTTGGAGTTATTCACCAAGGATTTTATGATCCTGTAGAAAATTATATGGTAGCTTTCTTCGATCAACAACGAATATCTGTGTGGGGGTATTTATTACATTTTTGTTTTGAAAATTTGTTGTTTCTCATGTTTGCTATCATTTTCAAAGTCCAAGTACAAAGTGGCATGAAATCTAGCACTCAAATTCTAGCGTGGTGTCATTGGAACACTGATGTAACTTGACAAGCAACTGATGTGTATAAAAATAAGCTCACTAAGTGAGCACTTGATTTGTTTTCAAGTTTGTAAAATAGTTTTAAGGTTTGAATAAATGGAAGTACAAATATTCAAGGCTTTAGAAGGTTCTCAATTTTTATCCATTAGTTATCAACTTTCCTAGAGACAGTTGAAAGCAACTATATATTTGACTCGGGCCATTTTCCCAATGAGAAGGAAGTTGGCCTGCTATTCTTAGTGTTTTGCAAACAAAACACTATCCCCAGATGGAGCTATATGTTGTAGCTCATTTTGGCATAGGATTAAAATTTCAAATGTGATGGCACCTGATAACATTTGTTGATAGCTCTTTTCTCACCCTGCAAAAGCATTGTGAAAAATACTATGTTAGTGGACAACAAAATAGTTTTGGATGAAGCCTGTTACAGTGATGTCATAATGCTCAAAAGCAATGCAACAGTTGTCAAAATTATGAAAGCAAACATTAAACACAACAATACTTGATGAGTCAAATTTGGAGCCTTTAGTTGTTATTTGCACCGCCAAATTTGGTGACTATCAATGTAACAATGCAATGAGTATATGGTCAAGGATCAAAGGCAAATCAACTGACTTCAAGAATTTGAACTTTTTTGGGTATGAAATAATGAGGAACTTACCTCAATATGACATGATAGAAAGGAGCTCTGTTGGAGGTCCTAGTTTTGTTAATCTCGTTTTGTCAAACTTGTCGATCGCAAAGAGAATTTAATATATGTTAATGGATGGCATTGGTACTTAGGCTCCTATCCTACCTATTGAAAGAGTAGTCATGGATTTATCTTCTCCTAATATTGTTAAAGAAATGCATGTTTAAGGAGAGATCACAACAAGTTGTAATTCGACTTCAGGGTGGAGAATAGAAGTACCATAAAGCATGGCAGCAAATTTGTGATATTAGTCACAAAGAATTTGATCAAGTTTAAAAACGACTCAAAGTTCAGTTATAGAAAAGGGGAACATCTTTTACAATCCATATATCCCAAGTGTGTTCCAAATCACTGGATTCTAAAAAGATAACAAATTACATCATCACAGAATACCAAAATTCTTATAATATATATCAACAAACTTCTATTGAATCAAAGCAAGAGTTTGGAGTTGTTCACTAAGGATTTTATGATCCTGTAGGAAATTATATGGTAGCTTTCTCCGATCAACAATGAATATCTGTGTGGGGGTATGTATTACATTTTTCTTTTGAAAAATTGTTGTTGCTCATGATTGTTATCATTTTCAAAGTCCAAGTACAGAGTGGTATGAGATCCAGTACTCAAATGTTGGAGTGGTATCATTGAAAAACTGATTATACTTGAGAAAAATCAATTTTGTAAATAGGTAGAGATATGTACATAAATAAGCTCAACCAATGAGCATTTATTTTCAGTCGCAACTTGAATTTTAGTTTTTAGTTGAAGAATAAGGGTCACACTCCCAGTTGCAAACAAGTTTAGAAAGGAAGAACCTATCAAATCTCTAAAACCACTTAAAATATCTAGAAAATTCCCGTGATAAAGACAATATGGGTCATTCTACACAAAACCCAAATCACAAAATTTTGAAATTCGTCACCATTTGTCCAAAAGGTGAGCCCGAAATTCATGGCTTGCATATGATTGTGTTTTTTGTATATGTGATCTTTGCTCCAAATCTTTGTGGAATTCCTCAATAAGATTCTTGTCTACGATTAGATAATTTAGAGTAAAAGTGTCAATTTTATTACTGCAAAGAACATCAACTCCATCTATTTCTTCAATTGCCATCATTTAATTTGTAATTGCGTCCTACTAGGAGAGATGATGAGAGCCAATGACCAAAGTGATAGAGTGAACAATCGACATAGCAATGGGAATGCCATCAATTAATAAAACCAGGAGATTGTCACTTCCTCTTTTACTCTTAGTGGCACCATTTCAAAGCAACAACTCTCAATATCAAATTTTGCTTCTCTAAGTTGCCTTGAAGTAACTGTGATCCAAATACTATCAATCCCATCACTGGCTTCCCTGGAAATTTCATCATCTAACTTGGTGTATGAATTAAGACCGAGCCTCTCATAATTTGTTAATAAAACCTCTAGGGCAGCTACCACTTTGTCAATAAGATTATAGCATTTTCCATCCTGAAATTATTCCATCACAAGGATTTTAAAATCATTTGGGCTGAAAGTTCTTAGGGAAAAATTCTCATCATGTGATGTTGTCATGGCATTTCCTCTTCTAAATTATAATTGTATATGTTTAACCAATGATATCCTAAAAACTTGTTTTCTTTGGTTGGGCTTTTGAAAAATTTGGTGGCACTCGAAGATAACCTTTTTTCTAGGTGTATGAATGGTACACAAGTCAAGAGTTCTCATTTTCAAATATTTATGTATTATTCAATAGAATATCATTATTTCTCTATGATGTACCAAAATTCTCTTCACGTTCTACTCCACTAGAAGCTTCTACATTTTCATCCCTTTTTATCCTCATATCATGTTCCATATGCTCATTTAAATTGTTGTTTGATATTTTGCTTGATCTTAAGTGTCTTCTTTAATATCTACTTATGTTATACCCAAGCCTACTTCTTGCCAATCACCACTCCGATTAACTTCATGCTGCTCAACTTGAGTTTCCTCTCCACTAGAGACCAACTTGGAGACATTATGATTTCTTTCCTCTGCTATCAAATCCTTCTTTTTTTTCATTATCTTCAGACTTGGAAACTTGTTCACTTGCAAAAGTAGCTCTTGATAAGGTATCCAAAGCCTTGAGCACAAGATTTACAATATTTGGAGCTTTTGGGTGATCCAAGTTAATGACATAGAAGGCAGTAGTCAAATCTTTGAACTATCCTTGCATCAATTGGTGTTTTTTTTATATATCATTATAACACCCTAGAACCTATGGATTACCTGATGATGTGTTTTTTGATAGAATCAAATTTACCAAATCCACAAAAACCATTACTTTCTTATTAGGAAATTGAACATGCTTCGAAAAATCTTTCATAAAATTTGAGGCCATATGGAGGCCTCTCACAATTTCAGAGATTACGCTTCTTCTTTCCAAATTTCAAGAAGCACCCTTCACTTTTAGATTTCTCTTTCAAATGTCTCGCATTATCACCATTACATTAAATTTAGTAGATTAAACCATGTGCTAGATTTTCCTAGTAAAATTTTTAATATTTTACTTGTGCCAGATTGGGCTACAACATTTGGCTCCATCTAGGGATAGTTTTTTGTTTGCAAAACACTGAGAACAACAAACTAAATTCCTTCTCATTAGGCAAATGGAGTCAAATATATAGCTGATTTCAACTATCTCTAAGCTATTTGATAGCTGATAGATAGAAACTGAGAACCTTTTGAAACCTTGACTATCTGGACTTCCATTTATTCAAACCTGAAAAATATTTACAAACTTGAAAACAAATCAAGTGCTCACCTAGTGACCTTATTTTATACATAATAATTGTCTATCAAGTGACATCAGTGTTCCAATGACACCATGCTAACATTTGAGTGCTAGATTTCACACCACTTTACCCATGAAATTTAAGAGTAAGAATATGCATAATGAAATAAAATTCTTGAGGCAAGAAATTCAATGCACATCCCCATATTGATGCTAGTTGTGACCTGAATAAAACTGCCATATAATCTGCTATAAAATCTTCAAAATGATGAGGAAAAATATCACCATGATTATCAAATAAAAATTGTTGTATAAGAGCAAAATTTTGTGGTAGCAGAATGTTCCGAACAACTCCAATATGTTCTTCTAATTCTTCAACAAATTTATGATGTGTTTCATGTAATTCCTTTCTATAAGGAAACTAACAATATGTCTTCTAAAATGATATTCATCCTCTTTATCAATAAATTCTTCAACCTTGGGAATTTTATAAAATTCAAATGGCAGCTCCAAGATTCTCCTTGAGACAACATGAATTTTATCAGAAAATTCATAAAATTTCCTACATACCTTTGGCTCTGGAACAACTCTCCAATGCATTGCTGAGCATTTTCTTTGTCAGCATCCTTTCCATTTATACTAATGACAACCTTCTTCTCTTTAGAACATGTCTGTCCAAAACTGTCTACTTGTTCGTTTTCTTCTTGGCATTTCCTTGTGAATGAATTTGCTTCGGGACTAATATCCAACTCTTTATCACAACCATAGGAATCATAAACATGAGCATGTTCAAAGTTTACAAAATAATATTTACGAGGATTTATTTGCAGCTGGATTATTTCCTCATCATAAAGCAGTGGCCCTTTTCAAGGTCTCGAATTTGATTATTTTCAAGAACCTCTTCTCCATTTCCAAGAAAGCTCAACATGATGCCTTCTTTCAAGGTGATTTTCAATAATACTTCGTTTCCAAGTTTCAGGCAATATTGCAAATATTATTTCTTAGAAAGCTTTTCAATCTTTCCTGGGAAATATTGCTTGTCATTTTCAGATATTTCTTTTGAGAATGAATGTTTGAATACTACTTTAGGATCATGAGGGCTTTGCGGAGATGCTTCAAGATTTTCACATGCAACTTCATCTTTAATTTCTTGAGAAGTATTTTCATCATTTTCAACAATGTCCTCCTCATTTTAAGAAAAAGTAATTTAGTTTGCAATTAGATTTGTAACCATTAACTTTATTATTAGCTCTATAACCACAATCTTGCTAGCTGGAAAAATAATCACAACAATCTTCAAAAAGTTTTTTTTTTTTGGCTAAAGAGTTTTGCAAAAATAACTAAATGCTGCATGAAAATCCTTCAAGGAGGTAACACTAGATTGAGGCAAGGCTTTGCACCAAACAAGATCATCTTCATCTAATGAATAGAAAAATAGTTTCATTAATGTGTCTTCATGTTTAATCCCCTACTAGTCCATGCATATATCAAACTCCCTGAGGAGCTGGTCTGGATCTTCATATTCATTTTATTTGAATCTTGGAAGAAAGGAATTCCAATCATGAAATGAAGGTAGGAGATTTCGGAAGTTGGATATGGCAGAGACTTGTAATGGAGAAAAAATATGTGCTAAGAATGTAGGGATAACCATTAAAGCCCAAAAAATAAATGCTCAAAGGTAAAAAGATAAGGTGAAAATTTTACAACCAACTACTGAAACCTTTCACCCTCAAGAATCAGCTTCAAAATCTATAAACCTAGGAAAAACCAACTTCATTTCTTTGTTCCTTGACAATGGCACCAAAAAATATTGTACCTCAGGAGACTGTTCCTAGCTGTGAAGGAACTAGTGCCTAAGACATTTTGAGATTGGATAAAAAGATTGAAATTAATGGCTAGAAGTACAAGTCATGAAAGTTTGCAACCAAAAGTTTTGGTTTTGAAACCCTAGCCTTCTAAAGAAGAATGACCAGAGACTATGAGAGTTGCAGGGTGGAGATGTAAAGTAGAAAATGAAGGAGGCAGAGTCTTGGCATAGGAAATTAAGAATATGTGCCTCAACTCTGTAGAAAGAATTATGGATGGAAAAGAAGAATACAAATAATATTCCTAGATGTGGAGTGCTTCATTAAGGGCTTCAAATTTATTTTTAATGAGTACAACAAAGTAAATTCATTAAAAACATAAACTAAAGTGCCAAATGCATCTTACAATGTCAAAGAGAGGAAAAACATATCTGAATGTTGGGACACATGAGAACAACAATCACTCCAACACCATTGTTGGAATCAAATTGATATATATTATTCAGGCTTCAAAAATATTTTGGTTTACAATCCTCAGTCATGAAGACTAGGCTCCAAACCCTTCAAAATATAATTCTTGGACCTTTATCTTTGCCTCCTAACCTAATTGTGATAACTGATTTTTTGAAACAATTTCAAGCATTGTTTATTTCTTTACATTTGTTTTTTTTTAAATAAATATCATTTTAATATTATATATATTAATTTAAAATCAATGGAAGGAAGGAAATTCCATGAGGGCTTTCAAGAAAAACTTCTATGTCTGAAAACCTATCCTTTTAAAGCAGAATGGCCAAAGACTATGAGAGTTGCAGGGTGAAGATGTAAAGGAGACAAAGTTTTGGCATAGGCAATTAAGAATTTGTGCTTCAACTATGTAGAAAGAATGATGGATGAAGAATAAGACTATGAATGAGATTCATAGATGTGGAGCACTTCAAGACTAATTTTTAATGATTACAATGAAATTTTAATGAGTACAACGAAGTAAATTCATTAAAAACATAAACTAAAGAGTCAACTACATCTTATACTGTCCAAGAGAGGAAAAAGTATATAAATGTTTGGACACATGAGAAAAAAATTAGTGCAACACCAATGCTAGAATCAAACTGCAATATCATGTTCAGATTTTAGAATGAATTTTGACTACATTACTAGTCACGGGTGACTGTGCCCTTCCGAACCCCCTCCCCATCTAAATCCTTAGCTTTTATTTTTGCTGCCTAGCCTAACTGAACTAATTATTAAAACAAAACTAGTTAAGGAATTGACATTTTACAGTTACAAAATTATATCTCTATTCAAAATAATTGGTCTGATGAAAAAAACCCAGCTCCTTACAAATATAGATAAACATATTCGTGGGTGCCTTTCTCTTTTAATTAATAAAATAAATTAAATAGAAAGTCCTCAAAATTTATATAGGTTTTGTATGGTACTAATGTTGAGGTGGATAATACACAGGCTTGGGTCCCCACTTCGTCTTTAATTCATAATGGAAAAAATTCATGGTTTCTTAAAACCAAAAACCACCTGCAGGACCACCGTTAGCAGTTTCTTGAGATGAGGAGACTGCCTCCATAATAATTAATGGATCTTGGTATTTTAAATAGGAGGTTTGAAAAAAACATCTATGGGGGCACACCTCTATATAAACCTTGTGCAATTTGTGCCATTAGGGTGTCGTTGGATCTGGAGCAAGGCAGTGTGAACCACTGATTAAAAATAATGAAGTCACATCCACAAACTTATTAAATTGAGCTGTAATTCTTGTCTGTAGATCACCAAGCAAGCGACACACAAAATATGTTGCATTATATTTCTAGCTAGACTACCTGATTTCTTAATGCTTTAGTACTAGCACAAAGCTCATTTTCAAACTCACGGTCCTCATGACAAAGCAACGGGTTGAGATAATGACAATACGCTTTTCTAGTGACCACAAATAGCCTTTGAAGAGTGTTGTATGGATATGTTCAACACTTGTATCTCAAATTAGCATGATTAGGATTTTTAGATGGGCTCTCTTTTGAACACACACACCATAGGAATCTCTTTGATTATCTCGATTTGTCATAACTTCAGTGACATTTATCACCCCAATTACTCCATGACCAATATATATGCTATGCTCTATTCTATAGCTTCTATTTATTACTGAGGATGACTTCTTCTAAATCTCTTACAATAATCTTCTCCTCATCAATGATAACCAAGAATTCCCAAACATTTTTTACTGTATTAATTGTGCCATTCCATTCCACAATATTTCACTTGCTTGTACCATAGACATGTTTCCTTTCACTTTCTCCTTTAATTCTTTAATTTCTTGATGAGCAGCCTGGAAATCCCTTTCATATTTTTCTGCAATCTTCTTGGTCATAAAAAACTCATACTCAGTTGCCTTGATAATTTTCATAACATTGTCAAACTTTGTTTTCTTCTTCTCCAACTCATTTTCAGCACTGTGCAATTTAGTGATAACTTGAGTCGGTTTCTAAGTAGGATCATCTAAATTTTCTTCCACTACAATCGTGCATACATGTGAATCAATCTTTTTCTGTAAAGATAGATTCATCACTCACAAATTCATTATTCCTTCATCCCTTTGTAGAAGCTCTTGGACTAGTAATTCTTTCTCTTTTTCAACCCCTACTACCTTTGAAGCCATGGGATGCTTTGCAGAGCACAAATTCAAATTCTTCTTTCATACCTGAATTTCTACCTCAACAATATGCAATAAATTCTAAACTACAAACTCGTCTTCCGGATTTACACCAATCTTGACAATTATCTTATTCACCTCCTCATTTTGGGTATTAAGAGCTCTGGAATTTTTTTTCTCCAACTTCAACTAGTTTACCGTTTTCTCTAACATATTTTCAGCTTTAGAAGCAACTGGAGCAAATTTATATAAATCATGGAAGATTAATTGACCAGATTGCATATGTAAATTAATGTTATCAAGTAATGGAATCTTCTTGGCATCTACTATTAAATTAACAGTCTTGAACCCTACTGCAGATGTCACTGACATTGTTGATGGATGAGAGAGAGAAAATTTCAACTGACTTTTCTCTAGATCCATAGCTAATAGTAGCCTTGTCTAATATTTAGAAGATATCTAAGCTTCTAATTGTGATTCCATATTTTCTCTAATCTTATTGTCTTTTTTTCCACCTACAAAAACAATTGTTTAATCATGTAAACCGAATCTTGAGAAGATTCTCCTCGCACTGGAGAAGGAGTACAAAAAGTTTCCCCCAACTGCAATTGTATACCAGGAGTTGCTAATGTACTAGTCTCTTTAGATATATTTTCCCTTTTTGTTGCTTTCTCTTCTTCTTCCTCTAGATCAATTACCTCTTACCTACCTCTTTTCAGGTTCTTTTCAGTAACAAGAGGGGTCTCAATTTCTATGTTTCTCAAGGGAGTTCACTATCCTACATTTTCCAACTTCTCTATTTTTGGTATTGATTCATGCATAAAAGGAGCATAGCCATTTTATATTCTTCTGTTTGAAATTATATGATATGGATCATAAGCCCATTTCTCCTCCAACAATAAATTCATTCCTTCTAACAATTTTTGGACTTCATCTGTTGCATGCCATTAATTTCTTTATCTTTTCCTTTGAATCATAACTCCTTTACATTCTAAAATGGTAATATGTTAAAGAATTATGGTAAAATTAAGGAGATTTGTGAATGATAAAAAATAACTAATTATTGTCTTTTTCTATACAGAAAATGAAGGAAATGGAAAACCAATATTCAAGAGGAAAAGACAAAGCATAAGCAATTGTTGTCCCTTCCCTAGGAAGCCGTATCCAAACAAGGAGATCAAGATCGGAGTGCATAGTCTAGGAGAAGAAAGAGAAAGTGCGACATTAGCATAAGAAGACAAAACGATAAATTGGAAATCAAAGATAGATTGAATCCCTCAGGATCCTTTGATCCTGAGGGATCACTGCTTCAAAACTTATCTGTACTCTTGATATATCCTCCTGGCCATTATAAAAAGGGATAGCGCTTGTAGCCCAGGGGGCATCTATTATCATTTTGCAGAATTTACTGTTGTATCGCTACTTGATCATCGACTCTCGTTAATCAAAACAGAGTACGATTGTTTGTAACATTTTCACATGATCAATATATAAGTGAGTTTTTGTTCCATTCCTTCCTATTGAATTAGCCTGGCAGTGCTTCACTAGTGGCTAAGGGCCCGACCCTAGTGGATCCACTTGCTACCTGTACCATTATTTTACAATTCCAGTCGTGTGATGGTTTGATTTACTTCTCATTGCTTTGAATTGCATTGCTTTCTAATTTCATGTTCCTTTACATTTTCCTGAAATCCTTTCGTGCATGCAATTGTAATTGGATCGCGTTGCTATTTTCTTCCACCATAACAAGATTACTATTCATTACAACTTAAATTGTTATGTTGTTCATTCTGATTATAAAGCTTCGTTGTTCACTTTGGACTGTGCCGTTCATTACAGATTGTTGTTTATTTGGCTTTGCTGTTCATTTCCATTTAGCGTTGCTATTCATTTCTATTAAGTTAGCATTGTTGTTAATTCATACTAGATAGGTGTTATTTCTTTCCTACAAGTATATGGTTTTGCTTTTAAGTATTTTGTAGTGAGCATGTTTACTACATTTATATTAGGACCATTAGTGATCTATCATTTCTAGTTAATTTCTTTAGTGTGGAGTGTAAGATCAAAAACTGGAAAGGACATTGGCTATCACTGTCTAATTTCTCAGATTGTGGATCTTGTTTATATTTGATTTCATTTATATCAGTTGACAGAGGAAAGAGTTATCACTATTGCATCCTTGACTGATAAATTGCTATATTTGTTTGAGTGAATGGTTTAAGTTTGAGAGCATTAAGTTTCTTTTGATTGCAATTAGATTTTATTTCAAGCATCTGTTTACTCTTGTATTTAGCATTGTACTGCAAATAAGAAAACATTACTCTTGAAATAAATTGCCCACCTCAGACTGAGTACACTCTTGAAATAAAAAATCGTACCTGGATTGATAATTAATGTGGGATAAATAGGAGTTCAAAAGACACCTTTTATCAGTCAATATTTTGGTGTCACTGCCGGGGAGAGTGTAGCCATTTGTTTTTTTTTAAGAAGAGTAGTGTGCATTTGATAAAGTGCATGCTAGGAGAGAATTGGGTATTAAAAGTGGAAGGTAAGAACCTGCGTACGGAGCATGTAATAGCCCTACTCCCCCACCCGCTTCCCTGCAGATTTGTTGATTACTTTGGGTAGAAATAAGTATTTGAGTTGTGTGCATGACTAAGCAGAAAAAGCCTGAAAAGAATCCAAAACCACTACCCAAACCTGATAAAGCTAAGGGACCGGTGACCCTTGGCCAATTGACCTTTATAGACGATATCCTCAAGAAAGCAGAATCTCAGCCATCAGTAGGCCCTAGAAAAGTTGCTTCTAGACAACTTACTAGCTCCCTTTGGGCCACAGAATCACCATCTGTAGCCTTTGCTGAAGTACATAGCCAAACAGAAGAAACTGAGTAAGATTTTCAAGAAATTGAGAATTCTCGCCCAATTTCTTTACAAGAAGGGAACTCTAGTAATCTCTGTGAAGGAGGAGGAGAAATAGGGGGAATAGAAGAACCAGGATCCCCTCTTGGAGTAGTTCAAACACTAAGCATCCTAGATAAGGGAAATGTTGTCAAGATCATTCAAAACAAAGCTGAAGAATCTGAAGAACCAAAATCCCCCTCGATAATAGTTCAACAAGGAACACAGATTATCCCAGACCAAGGAAGTGTTGTTAAGGCCATTCCTACTCCTTCTAGTCAGCCTAGGAATAACTCCCTAGAAATCCTAGAAGGATATTGGCACATATTTGATCAAATGGCCTAGAACCAGCAAACACCTCAAACCTCCACACTGAAATATCCCATTGTAGATACTACAATTAATGCACCTATGAAGGCCATTCCTCTCCAGCATATTCCTACATTCCATGGCCTAACATCGGAAGATCTAGATGCATTTATGTTTAAATTCGATGTATTATGCCAGGGGTATGACTATACCACCGATCCCCAAAAGCTAAAATTATTTCCCTCCACATTAAAAGGAGCAGCTTTACGATGGTTTATGGGGTTAGATGGAGGTGTTATAAATGACTGGGACCAGATGAAAGGTGCTTTTCTAAAGAAATATCAGGATTATTGTAGGTCTAGAGAATTAAAGGATGAAATATTTCAAATGACAGCCAGACCTAATGAAACATTGGAGGAATATGTAGAATGCTTTCAATACAACCTTCAAAGATCTCGTTATGCATCTTTACCCTTAGCTGACAATGTGTTAAAAACTACATTAATTAAAGGGATGAAGGAACAATGGGTTGAAACCTTAAACATTATGGGAAAAGGTGACATATATTAGGAAAGTTTTGCTGACATTGTTGATTTATGTATCAGGAGTTCAAGAGGTAGTACAAGGCTAAAATTGGTAGAATGTGACATAATCCCAAGGGACAACAAGATCTCCAGTAGAGGTGTAACCCGCGTAGAAATTGGGAATCTACTAGAAGACTTCAAAACTAATATTCTAGGGACTTTGACAACGCAACTCGACATTATGCAGGCAAAACAAAAGCAAGCAGAAGTAGAGTAAAATTTGGCAATATTCTACCCTAGATGCAGAAAGAAACACAACCATAAAGAGTGCCCACTAGATGCAGTCCAAGTCTACGCCATTTGCACAAAAGACCACTCCACAGAAAACTATCCCTCACTCCCAAGCCTGAAAGCAATCTACAAGGAGGTGGAAGAAGAATCAGAACCAGTGTACCTACTCAATCAGCGTTGTCAATGGCAGCCATGACAAACAGGTATACCCAATGATCCATCCTCTTCTTTTCAGTCTCCTTAGTATAATGCTCAGCAATATAATGGAATGTGGAAAAATCAGACACCTTTCCCCAGCTGGTCACAGCAACCATTTCCTACATCACCATGGCCAAATCAAACAAATCAAACCAATTGGCCAAACTTCCCTTACTGTCCACCATTTTGGCAAAATAATACATATCTGACACAATGGTCACTCTACACCTTGTAAAATCAAACCTTGCAATCGAACTGGTAAAGACATATGAATCAGCCAGCTGGAACGATTCCTCTCCCTCAACCTACACTGCTAGCACCATATACGTTGCAACAAAATCCTGAGACCAACTTAAGACTGCAACTCCCATCCCAACCCAACCCAAACCCTAATAATAGACCGGTTCAATCTATTCAAATAATTGAAGCACCAGAACTAGAAACCGAGTTAAGGGAGTGCAACGACCTTCAATTAAGTTCTGGGCGCAAAATAGAAACTGAGGGAGATAAAAATGCTCAAGTTGAAAATCTGTTACCTTTAGAACAACCACTACAAGAAGAGGATGTGGTTAGACAACAAACTCACGACCAAGCAACCACTTCTTCTCCCCTATTCCCAGAACAACTAATCATATTGTGCCCAATAGAACATCCTGACTTTGATCTTCTGGGAGAACTAAGAAATTTGTGTATAAAGATCCCACTCCTCCAAGCTATCCAAGATATCTCGATCTACGCAAAAATCATCAAAGAGTTATGTATAAAAAAGCCAAAGAGGAGAATAACAACTAACCCAATAGTCCAAGTAGTTGGCACCATACCTGACTTACTATCAGGAAGAGAAGCACCCGTAAAATATGAGGACCTAGGAAATCCTATAGTTACGATGCAAATCAATGGACACTCCTTTCCAAATGCCTTAGTTGATTTTGGAGCTATAATCAATATCCTAACAACCACCACTTGTCAAAATCTTGGTATTACATCATTAGATCCAACCACAACTTTATTGGAGTTGGTTGACCGATCAGTAGTCAGACTAGAAGGCACACTACATGATGTAATGGTCTCTATAGACTCCTAGGAATACCTTGCAGAATTTCTGATAATTAATCCCAAAATCCGGTTAGATGGACACCCTTTAATCTTAGGTAGACCTTGGCTAGCAACTATTGATGCTTACATTAGCTACCGACAAGGCAGTATGACTATAACTGGAGGGAGCAATGTCAAGAATTTAACTTTATACCCTCCAGCCCAGCTAAGCCTAACAATAATGAAAACTAACAAATAACCTATATCATATCTCACAGAAAAAATTAGATCGCCTTTAACCATAGAAGATGCCCTCGAATTTAAAGACCAAACAGAGGACGACATCATTAACAATTTCATTAACCAACCAGAAAACAGATCCCATGTACAATGTCACATGATAGAGGCAGAATTTGATAATGAACTAGAAGAAGATCCCCTCAAAGGCACTCATGATCAATCAATACCTACTACCTCTATTTCAAATAGCAAAACTATAGAGATTGAGCCAGGAAAAACCTTGAATATTAACAAAAACTTTACTCCTGAAAAAGAAGAAAAGCTGGTCCAACTACTGAGAAAATACAGGAAGCTTTTGCATGGGATTACCCAGACATGAAAGGAATTGATCCCCAGCTGTGTACGCACAACATTTATACAAAAAAGGATGCTAGACCCATTCGCCAACCCCAACAGAGACTAAACCCTCATCTTAAGGATATTGTGAGAGCTAAATTACAAAAACTTTTAGATGTAAACTTTATTTACCCAATATCTAACAGCAAGTGGGTCTCTCCACTAGGAGAGGTGCCAAAGAAGAATGGAAAGTGGAGGATATGTGTAGATTACAGAGAATTGAACAAAGCAACTCAGAAAGACCACTTTCCCCTTCCATTCATTAACTAGGTATTAGACACATTAGTAGGAAATACATTCTTTTCTTTCCTAGATGGCTTTAGTGGATACAATCAGATCTAGATTGCTCCTAATGATCAGGATAAAACTAATTTTACTTGTCCTTGGGGAAAATTTTCTTACAGAGTCCTACCCTTTGGCCTATGCAATGCCCCTGTCACATTTCAGAGGGTCGTCCTCAACATATTTTCAGATTTATTAAATGAAGGGCTTGAAGTATATATGGATGATTTCACACCGTATGGAGATGATTTCGAGCCAGCACTAGACACATTGGAAAAGGTGCTGCAAAGATGTATTGCCACCAGGCTTTGCTTGATCCATGAAAAGTGTCATATGATGATGATCAAGGGACTCATCTTAGGTAATTATATCTCACCAACTGGAATATAGGTAGATCCGGCTAAAATTCATATAATTTTTTTAATAGCTACTCCTACCACACAAACAAAGGTACGTAGTTTTCTGGGTTTTTCTGGTTATTATAGGAGATTCATAGCGATTTTTTCTCAAATAGCTGCACCTCTATACACACTAACTGGGAATGTTGATTTCATTTGGACAGATAAGTGTGACTGTGCTTTCGAGGATCTAAAAAAGCTTGTATTGACAGCCCCAGCGCTAAGGGGCCCAAATTGGGATTTGCCATTCCAAATTTCATCTGATGCTTCAGACACAACTATTGGAGCAGTCCTTGGGCAGGAAGAAGATAAAAAGCCATATGCAATTTATTATATTAGCAAGAATCTATATCTTACTGAACTAAACTATACTGTAACCGAAAAAGAGTTTTTAGCTGTAATACATGATGTAAATAAGTTTAGACATTATATAACTGGGTATCCTATAATTTTATATACAGATCACTCTGCCATAAAATACTTAGCAAATAAACCTATTACAAATGGTAGAGTAACAAGATGGTTGATTTTATTGTAGGAATTCGACATCACAATAAAGGATCAACCTAGAAAAGAGAATCCTGTAATTGATTTTCTCTCATGAATGCCAAAGCCAGCGAATGCAGCAGCAATCGAATATCAATTCCCAGATGAACATTTTTTTGTTGTTACTATCAGGACACCATGGTATGTTAATGTTGCAAATTATTTAGCAGTAGGTAAATTACCCAAGCATTTAACGCCCAATGAATGGAAATAGATAGTACAGCACAGTACCTGATTCTCTTGGATTGGGGGCTACCTATTTCATACAGGGGCAGATATGCACATCAGAAGATGCGTCCGCGAAGACGAAATATTTGAAATTCTGAAAGCTTACCATGACGCACCGTGTGGCGGACATTTCATAGACCGCAAGACTGGTCACAAGGTTTTACAAATAGGCTATTACTAGCATACAATCTTTAAAGATGCTAAGAAATATGTTCAAGCCTGTGATAGTTGCCAAAGAGTGGGATGCCCTAGAAAGTCTGATGAAATGCCTTTAAATCCACAGTTAGTAATTGAGCCATTTGAGCGTTGGCTACTCGATTTTATTGGTCTGATTAACCCATCATCAAATCATAAAAAATACATTCTAGTAGCAACAGAGTATGTTACCAAATGGGTGGAAGCAGAGGCACTTCCAAGAGCTACAGAGGATTCTATAATACATTTCCTTTTCCAAATATTTGTGCGATATGGCCTCCTAAGGGACATAATCACAGATGGAGGACTGCAATTTGTAGGTAATAAAATCCCTGCAACATTAAAAAATTACCACATTCGGCACAAAATTACCACCTCGTATCACCCACAGGCAAATGGCCAAGTAGAGAGCATGAATAAAGTGATAAGAGCAATATTGACAAAAACAGTTGCATCACACAGGCGTGATTGGGCTTCAAGATTAGCGAAGGCCTTGTGGGCATACCAAACAACGTGGAGAAATACCACCAACCATTCACCATATCAACTAGTATTTGGAAAAGAACCCATCTTTCCAATAGAATTCGAAATACAAACATTAAGAACAACACAGGAGGTGGGTTTGAATTTAAATGAAGCTCAGACTAGTAGATTATAACAAATCAACAAGTTAGATGAAATTAGGCTCTCGGCTCTTCAAAATGCCGCATTAATTCAACAGCAGAGAGAAAAATGGCACGACGCCCTTATCAAAAAGAAAATATTCCACGAAGGAGATTGGGCACTCCTATACGATTCTAGGTTTCAATATTTCCTAGGAAAACTCCAGAGACGATAGCTTGGACCTTATGAGATACAGAAAGTGCACGACAATGGCACCATTACATTGACTACCATTGATGGATCTGGACATTCGTTCAAAGCAAACAGTCATCGAGTTCGACTTTACCACAAACCGCTCACTCAAGAATCCTTTTAATAGCAATTACGAGAAGATTCCACTATGCAGATTCTTGTTGAGGAAGATAACCCCTCCTTAGCAGTAGTTCACTAAATAATTCTTTTGTTTCTGAATTTTGTATATAGCTTTTTCTCTTTAATTTTTCCTGTATAAACTTTTTTTTTTTTATAGATTGTTACGTTGTTCCTCTTAAGGAACAACAATTTTGCGTGCCTATATTTTTCGTGTTGTTCCTCTTAAGGAACAACAGTTTTGAGTGCTTACATTTGTTTGTCGTTCCTTTTAAAGGAACAGTTGTTGTTCCTCTAAAGGAACAGTAGCCGTTCCTCTTTAGGAACATCATTTCTGTGTATTTCACAATTTTTGTTGTTCCTTTCAAAGGAACAGCTGTTGTTCCTCTGAAGGAACAACATTTCCGCACCCTCGTTTATTTTTGTTGTTCCTTTTAAAGGAATAGCACATTTGCGTGTTTTTGTTGTTCCTTTTAAAGTAACAGTTGTTGTTCCTCTTAAAGGAACAACAGTTGTTCCTCTTAAAGGAACAACAGTTGTTCCTCTTAAAGGAACAACAGTTGTTCCTTTTAAAGGAACAACACTTCTGCGTGTTTATTTTTGTTGTTCCTTTTAAAGAAACAACATTTCTTCGTGCTTATTTTTGTTGCTTCTTTTAAAGGAACGGCAGTCGTTCCTCTTAAAGGAACAACACTTCCATGTGCTTATTTTTGTTGTTCCTTCTAAAGGAATAACTACTGTCCCTTTTAAGGAACAACAACCATTCCTCTTAAGGAACAACACTCCTGCTTGCATTTTTGATGTTCCTCTTAAAGAAACATCACTTCCGCCAGATTGTTTTTGTTGTTCCTCTTAAAGGAACAACACTTCCGCCAGATTATTTTTGTTGTTTCTCTTAAAGGAACAACACTTTCGCCAGATTGTTTTTGTTGTTCCTTTAAAAGGAACAACCCTCTTCGCATTTTTTTTATTTTATATTGTTCCTTCTGAAGGAACAACAATTTCGATTTGGAATGTTCTTAGGCTATTCCACCGAAGGATCGGTATTTTAGTTCGTGCTTGCTTTATTTGTTGTTCCACTTAAGGAATAGTTGTTGTTCCTCTTAAAGGAACTGCATTTTTGCATGCAGATGATATTTTTGTTGTTCCTCTTAAGGAAAAGTAGCTATTCCATCTAAGGAACAACACTTTTTGAGTGCATTTTTTGTATGTGTGCTTCTTAAAATAACATCAGTTAGAGAATTTTTGTGAATGATGGTTCACTGTTCATGATCCCTTCAAGGCACAAATATAAATTTATGCAAGGACACAAAAACTAGAGGATACTGAAATCAGCAAACCAAAGAAAAATCGTTATCTTTATGTTGGGTTGTGTTATATTCTTTCCATGTAATTAACAAGGGGTTTGAAGGGCACCCGCAACCCCACTTTATGGGGTCCGGGGCAGCACCGCGGAAAATTTTGGTTTTGGACCCTATGTTAGCTTGGGCGGACCTACCTATGGTTTTGTGCATGATTTTCGCACATGTTTTTTGGACGAAATGGTTTTCGGTCCATTGTATTGGACGCGATGGTTTTCAGTCCATGGTATTGGACGCGATGGTTTTCGGTCCATGGTATTGGATGCTTCAGCATGTATAAATATGTATTGTAACATTGAAAGGAACATAACAAAAAATCAAGTTAGTAGTCCCGGTTTTGGGATCCAGGGGAAAACCTCTGTGTATATGTGTTTTATGTCTTATCATCTCGCATTGTTTACCTTCTGTGTTTTAGAATTCGTACGCAGGTAATTTCTGTATGGGGTTAAAACCTACATTTGGTATCAGAGTTGTTTTTGCTTCAAGGGGATGCCTTTGTTGCTGAGGGGTTTTGCTCGGGCCTGTGGTAGACCCTGTTCAGTGGCAAATCTGCGAGATCGATTCTGGTGGTGAAAGAAGATGGCGAGTGGTGGAAAGATAGAGATCGATAAATTTAATGGTTAGAGTTTTGAGTTGTGGAAACTCAATATGGAGGATCTGTTGGTGGATAAAGACCAGTGGATCATGGTAGATTCAGGTACTAAACCAATGGGAGTGTCTGATGAAGAATGGAAGAAGTTGGATTGGAAGGCAAAGAACACAATATGATTGTGTGTCTCAGATTTAGTATTGCTAAATGTATCAGGGGAAGCTACGGCGAAGGCTTTGTGGGACAAGTTAGGGACTTTGTACCAATCTAAGTCTCTGGTGAATAAACTGTTCCTAC